>JAUTXW010004721.1:0-122071 GCA_030620095.1 Kuschelorhynchus macadamiae
GTTTTAAAGCGGTTAGTTAAAAAAACAAATGGCCAAACACGTGAAATTTATTTTATCCCTTTGAAAATAAAACCTTTTTTCTAGTAAGTATAAAGGGTAGCCGTAGAGGACTTGAAAACCTCTAAACAATGCAATTAAGCTGCTTCTCTTAATAAGTAGATTACCAGCTTTTTTAGGGTAAATTAAATATTTAGAAAACCAAGAGAGGTATCGGCGTGTTGCTACTAGCATTTAATAGAAACATTCCTTGTTAATAAATTAGAGTCATAGTTTTTTTTCTAAATTTACATGGTGTACAAGAAAATCATGTTTTTTTCTCAAATATTCATGATTCCCAGGTTTCTACAAAAATGTTTTAAATTTTTCTTATAATATATTGTTGGAGAAAAACTTTAAAGGAAATAATAAGTTTCTCAGTTTTTGGATGTATCTTATCTTTTTTGAGTTTCGATTTTTTCAAGAAATGTACATTTTTTTAAAAATTCTTTTTAGACAATTATTATTAATTAGAGTGAGGCTACAATTTTTATTAAGGCATATACTCTATGAATTACTCTACCTAAATTATTTAGTTATCCTTCAACTCAAGCTCCAGTTTTTTACAGTGACGTGCATAAAGCTGAAATATACGCCCTTTTTCAACATTTCTGCTCTGTTAGGATTAGAGCTGTGCTTTAATACAAAGAAGTGGATAAAGACTACTTCTTTTCCGCAAACAGAATAGGTGAATTATGCTCTCAAAATGATTTACGTGAGGCTAACTTATTTCAGAATTTATAAGAATTACTGTAAAACTTAAATACAGAAAGTTCTTATTTTTATATACAGGATGATCGATTTAACAGAGAACCCTTTAAGTAATGAAATAGGACGTAAATTAATTTATGGCTCCGAAAAATGATTTACCTCATGGAATTAAGAAAAAAAAATCTGTAAACAGAGCAATCGCTTCGTTTTCGAGATACAGGTTGTTAAAAATGTTAATATTTTTTAGTTATACCTCGCACATTTCCAAAATTGTTTAAACCCAATTTAATACACGTTATACTATGAGTAATTTCGATAAAGGCTAAATAAGCTTTTTTAAAATGTACGGGGTGTTATTCTTTTTCCGGGTTGCGATTTTTTAGCCTTCCCGAACTATTTACTGCGACGCCACTAGTAGTTTTTACAACATTGTTAAATTCCCCATTCTGTTCTGTAACTTTTTAGTCTCTTAGATTTATTTAATATTTTGCACCGTTAAAAAATTCTTCCGCCTTTTGCATGTTGACCGCATGCATTATAACCATCAAATTAGATATCTATATATAGACATTTTGCTAAATAACTTCCTAATGGTGCAGAATATCAAAACAGTCTAAAAGAGAATAAACCGTTATAGAGCAGAATGATGAATTTCACTAATTTGTTATAAAAATGGCCGTCATAGTAAAATGTTCAGAAGGGTTAAAAGGACCCCAATCAGTAAATTTAATAAATAAGCTGTCAGTATTTTAAAAACCTTTGTTCAAAAAGAACGGCAAAATAAGACAAATTTATTATATTTTTTGCGTATAAACCTCAATTTAAGATAAACAAATGGTTTTATATACGCACATATCTTATGGGCAAGTACTGTGTTTGTTAAAACACATTTCTTTTAAAGCAGAATTTCGTGCATTGTTCAGGGGTTCTATTAAACTTAATTAAAACCATTTCCATAAACTGTCAATCAAGGAATTTATGTACATATGCATTTTTATAGGGAATTTTTATCCGAACTGTTAATCCGTCAATCTTCATATACTTCAAACGAGGTTAAAATTTCCTTTCGTTCAAAAAAAAAATATACAGAGTGGTTTTAGATATAACTAGACCGGACTGAAGGGAAATCGAAAATAGATATAAAGCTTTAAAAAATGAAAACGCATTAAGTATTTTTTAGATGTTAGAAAAGTAGTATTAAAAATATTATAGCCTCGATTACAGCTATATACTTGGCATGAATTCTAATATTGTTTTTGTTTCTGTTTGGGTTTATTAGTAAATGTTTTATAAAAAATATTTTTTTTGTTCACATATTTACTACCTTTACCTACTGATTAACCATATGGTGCTTTATTGAGAACACGACGAAAGACTACTTATTTTTGTCATATATTAAATAAATAGGATTGATACATAAACTCTTAGCGATTAGCTGTTTTTCCAAAGAAGAAATCGGGTTTATAATGGTCAATTCATTTTACCATTACTAAAACATCTCAAGTTTTGTGTTTGTTTCCTGGATTTTAATAAATGTTCTTTGTTTAAATGCGGTTGTTATGTTAAAATTTGGTCACTGAAAGTCAGTGGAAGTCTGGCGGAAGTCAGTGAAAATCTGAAAGTAAATGGAGGTCAATACCTGAACCAGAATATGAATAATACATTTAGCAATAGAAGACAGGTACCACGCTCTAGTCTATGACATTTAGACAAAGAGTCAAAAGTACTCCTATTTTAAATTTACTACATTACGTTGCTCAACAATACGAATTTTATAAATTTAAATATATTTGATTATTTACAAGACGCAATAAATATCCAATTTTTAGTTGAACAACGAATAAAGAATAAATAGTCTGTTGTAGGCCGCTTTCCTGCAAAAATTAAATAATCCAAGTTTTGTAAAGCGGGATTCATCAGACTATAGTATGTTAAAAGGAAAACAATTGTCTTCTTATATTATATATGTTTATATATATATATATATATATATATATATATATATATATATATATATATATAGTATATCTTAAACATTGTAGTCGTTAAAATGTAAAATTATAGTTTTTAAAAAACGGCATTAGAGGGAAATTCTTCGCAGTCGTTGAATTTTCAACGATTTTCTACAAGAAAAACTGTTCGTTTTTACGATTTTTTAAAAATAAAAGTTCCTAAAAATTTCTCATGTTTGCGAAAAAAGCAGTAAAACGTCGTAAATTAGTGGTTCGGTCCCTGGGTGAACTGAGTAACCCACTTCAAATTGTTAAAAACCAGAAGTCCAGTTGCAAAGTAGGAACGAATATTCCACGAGCAGAAACTAGCTTTCGCTTTAGGAGAAGACTATAGCCATCAGCAACCCAAGAATATTTGAGTGCATATTAAAGTTAATTGCATCTTTCTGGTGATTTTGCTGTAAGTAAATCTTTGTTATTTAGAGGTTAGCCCGCGAAAACTTTAAATGAAATAACAAACATTCGTAAAAAATGGCTCCTCTGCAATTAAGACAAGAATATTTAAATATGATACCCGAATTTTACGGAAAATTCGACCTAGGTTTATTGATATATGTGAAAAACTTGTGTAAAAAATTTATGCGAGACAGTCGATACAAGCAATATCTCATGAGTTCTATTTTATCTAAAATAAAAGGCGTAATATAATTAAAGTTTGGACAGACTTAAAAAAAGCTTTTTTAAACACGTAAGATAAACGCGATAGTTTTACCTTAAATATAGAAATGGTCGAACTTAGACAAGAAACGAAAACGTATTTGATTTCTTGAATAAAGTTCAAAAAATGTTAAATTTACAAATGGTTCAAGTCGCTGCTCGAGCTGATGAAATACAAGCTCTAGTTCTATCTTACCAGAAATTAGCTTTATGAGTATTTTTAAGTGGTCTTAAGGAACCGATAGGTTCTCTGATACGTACCCTAATAATTTAAACTGAGCTCTGAATATGTCAACATATTATTTTCAAAATCAAAAGGTAACCAACAATAACTCAGACCGCAGGTCTAAAACAAAATTTCTTTTTCAAGCTATCTACATATACCAAAATTCTGAATGCTGCACAACTTCTGTATAACCGATTTGTATCTAGAAATTATTCTAGCCCCGGTCCTTCAAATTACAGTGTGTTTAAACCTAATCAAACAAATCTCAACCATTACCGAAACCTACACCAATGTCTATTTCTACAAGAAATACATTCAGGCCCCAAACAAATCAAGATAGTACGTTGACAAAATCTCATTTTACGAATAACCAGATTCAAAATAATAATTTTCAAAATTTAAAGCAAAACAATTCTTATATTAGTCATCCAAAATTCGCGTTCGAAGAATTGCATAATATTGAAAATCAGGTAGGCAACGACTACTTCTTTGAAACTGAAAATCAACAAATTAATAATTGCCATAATGAAGGTTTTGTCGAATTCCCCTAAGAATCCGTCGAACCATGTAAAACTCGTTTTTTCAGATAGAAGCCTCGGACAAAAACCACCCAGATTTAATCTAATGACCTTTGCATGTAACGGTAGCCAACTCCCTTATATAGTTTCCAGAAATAAACTTAAAAATACTTATAGACTTAGTAGTACAAGATCTTTTAACCAACCTGAAATTGCAAACAAATATTTTCGCAAATTTATAAAGAATGATCCTTTTCAAATACCTACAACCCATGGCACTTCTTCGGAACATTTAAGTACCACCATTCCTCTTGCTAGAATGTTCAATGTGAAGAGAGATCCCTAAAATTCTACCTGTTTAATCTTCATAATTATTTTAATTGGCTTTTAGGAATAGACAATCTAAAAATCCTTAAAGTAAATGTTGACTTACAAAAATGAACTTTTAGTGACGCCCAACACCAGTATTAAACTTTTTTACCATAACACATTTAGCATTTCGAAGCAAGATCTGAATTAAATATATTTCAAATGACAATATAATTATATCCTACACGAAAATAAACGAATTGGAAAAACCTATGCTCTATTTTAAATAAGACCGAAATGACAAACTATGTAGACTGTTTAGATCCTAGAGATAGAAGTGCTATGGATCACAGAAGATAGAAGTGCTATAGATTTTAAAGATTTCCAAATAAGGTCTAATAATTATCCAAATTTGAACAATTTTCGTCGACAAGATTAAATCTGGCGTCTCAAAAATTAGAACGGACCATATGAATTCTGCAGAAAAGAACGCAATTTTAAAACTAGTTAAATAATTCTCAGACATATTTCATTTCTGCATCACACTTGTACGTGGTTAATCTGCGTGCAAGATGCTACCGGTTGCTATAATCGCGATGTAGTCCTTATTGGTGAGATAAACGAAATATCCTTTGTCATTGCCTTTAGAAAGACCATGTAGTTTGTTTTGCTAATAAAAGTATTTAGAATTTGAATTTGAAATACAAACCAAATAAAACATAATATAAAACATCAGACAATATTCCTGTGTATACTAGATTATACACATACCCCGAGATACATAAAACAAAAGGTACAAAATCAAATTTAGGATATGCTGGATCAAAAAATAATTCATCCTTCGTTCTCTCCTTGATCCTTTCCTATTTGAGTAGTGCCAAAAAAAATTGACGCTTCAGGTAAACGCAAGTGGAGAATTGTCATAGATTTTAGAAAATTGAATGGAAAGATCCTCGAAGACAGATTTCCTTTACTTTACTAAATATCACAGATCTGTCAGATAAATTAGGCAGATGTCAATTTTTTTCCACCCTTGACTTGGCGTCGGGATTCCATCAAATCAGAATGGCCAAAAATAATTACTATGAGTTCTTGCGAATGCCCTTTGTCCTACGAAATGCGCCCGTTACAATCCAGCGCGTTATAGATAATATTTTAAGAGGATATCAAAAAGAAATTAGGGTTGTATATCTTGACGATATTTTTATTTTTAGTACTAGCCTAGAAGAACATATTGATATACCAAGAACATTTTTAAATTGTTACGTAATTCATACTTTAAGATTCAGCTCGATAAATCTGAATTTCTCAAAAAAGTGGTGGTTTATCTTAGGCATATTGTCACACCTGAAGGTGTAAAACCAAATTCGGACAAAATCCGTGCAATCCAGAATTTTCGCGCATAGAACTAAATGCGAACGAAACCCAATCTAGTCCCGAGTCTATATTTAAGTTTCAAGAATATGTTGAAAAAATAAATGGAAATTGTGACTGAAGATAGAGATATTACTGAACACTCATCTCACGAAAACCCCATATAGGTATTCCTATCGGAGAAAGTCCTGTTAATCTCGGAAAAAATCAGTTAATAATTTTTGAAGTAAAATAGGGGCATATTGCTTCATCTCGTATTGATCTATTTAATTCTAAACAACTCACATTTTGTTCAGTTTTCAGAAAACAATTTTGAAAGAGATGTTTTAAACTTCATTAAAGAAACCATTGTTACGAAAGTGAAATATCACTTATATTTCGAAGACCCCGCGCACGAAAAATTTAGTGTTGTTTTACAAAAGTATTTTAATAATTCCCAAATCAATATCATTAAATATACTAAGAAATTAATTGACGTCACTGATAATGACAAATTAAAACAAATTATTCAAAACCAACATGAAGAGAAAACAAATCATCGCGGGATCGGTGAAACTGAAAAACGCATAAAAAGTAACTATTATTTTGGCCTAATCAACGGGCTTCTTTCCAAACTTACATCAACGAATGCGAAATTTCTCCATTAACGAAATGTGATAGGAAACCGCTGAAATTAGAACTAAACATCACACCTACAGCAAATAAACCCTTCCAGATCCTACATATCGACCGTATCTCTCCAGAAAATTACAAATTTTTAACCTTAGTCGATTCGTTTTCTAAATATGCTCAGGTGTACAAATTAAACTCGCGCAATCTATAGAAGTTGCCAAAAGTTTAATAAAACATTTCTCTCATCACGCTGTCCAGAGCAAATAATTTGAGACAATGGTTAGAATTCAAAAACTATATAATTTGTGAACTTTTCGAGACACAAGATTTAGATTCACTTTATTAGTTCCCAGCACCCCGAATCCAATGGTCTTGTAGACTATATTCACTCCGCACTGATCGAGCACAACATATTGCTCAATAACCAATAAAAATTCAAAAAAGAAACCATAGAAATGCAATTCAATTATGCTATACTAGCATATGATAATACTATATATTTTGTCATCAATCTAGCCCAATTTGAAACAGTTACAGGCCACTTAGCCGCAGAATCCCCTTTTAATCTCGAGAGAGAAAAACAATTCGTCAATATTTACATATCTAATCACCGAGACAAAATGAAACTTTCCTATCAAAAGCTAAACGAAACAATTCAACAATCTAAAGAAAAAATTGTCAACAAATCTAACGAATCTCAAGAAGAATTGCAAAAAATTCCTGAAAAGGTACTCGTTAAAAACAAACAAAAGCAATCAAAGACATCAAATAAATACAAACTAGAGCAATTAACTCTGATGAACAAAATCAGAAACTTTAATAATACAATTAGAATTATTCAACATAATCGAAACTTGCTAAAATTTTAAATATTGTTTTTAGATCAAGGGTTGTAATTCAGCATATTCTTTTTGCAAAAGACTTGTTGAACTAGTCATTAAGCACACTGCAAGATATCGAGAATTCTATTACATTTTGCAAACTAGGCATAATACACCCTAGTATAATTTCACCTACAAATCTTTTTGCGGAAATAAAAAAATCTCTTTTTATTATAAGAATCAACTAACATTCACTGTCAATCTTGAAAATCTCTTTAAGTACGAATCAATAATTAAAACAAAATGCAATATACAGCAGACTAAGATAACTTATTTTCTTTCTTTCACATTTTACCTATTCCTGCAAGTTATGAATCAGAATTTGTTACGATAATACCCAGTACGCAATATTTACTAAAATTAAATAAATAACCAATAAAACCTCTAAATGACATGGGTACATGAAAAATTGAAGCAGGAGTTGAAAATCCCATGTTCCTACTTCAAGACGCACACGCTCTATCATACTTTACACGCCCAAGTTTACGGAGCATCATCTTGTATATAGCAGTAATGGCAGGTATTTATCTCTGTTGGAAGAAGACAAATGACTCAAGACGACGAGGAAACACCAGAATATATCCCAACCCTAGGTTGGCCATTTTATATCCATACCTGCTGGCCATTTTATTTTTATAAAAACATGACAGTTGATTAATATAAGCATTTTTAAACAATTTTCGATAATATTAATTTGCTTGCTTATGATCGTCCAGTGTAAATGCAGCTTAAAAAAAATAGCATAATACGGCAATTATGATCTGGTTTGTTGACAGCCTTAATATCTTATTTTTCACACCATCCTCCTTTCCCATATATGGAAGTAAAGTTTAGAAATGAGAAGAAAAAAAAAGTGAAGAAGCGAAAGTTAATGTTCTAGCATATGTACGTTCATTTTGGTCTAAAGTATTGATTAGACAATTAGAAAAATAAATCCTTACAAAAAAGTTATTACTAAAGAACACTAAAAAAAAGGAAAAATTAAAGTTACATAAGTTCACCTTAACCGTTTTGTGGGAAAATATTGCCAGATTTGTTTTA
The DNA here is from genome assembly GCA_030620095.1 of Kuschelorhynchus macadamiae. Classification (NCBI taxonomy): domain Eukaryota; kingdom Metazoa; phylum Arthropoda; class Insecta; order Coleoptera; family Curculionidae; genus Kuschelorhynchus; species Kuschelorhynchus macadamiae. Next base: position 8,378 of record JAUTXW010004721.1, read on the forward strand.
AACAAAATATTTTATCTTGCTAAAATTTAATACAAATTTAAAACTTAATGGTAATTTTTATTTCCTGCAAAAACAATTTATTACGTTTACAATTATTCTAAACTAGTATACTTCAACACACCCTCCGTTATTCATATAATACTGATTAACACTTTTAACATTTAATTGTGAATGTCCGTTTTTTAAAAAGCCTGCCGATATTCCATCAATGGCTACTCGGATAGGGGCTGTAACAAAAAACTTTAAATATGGCCACATAAAAAAATCTAAAATCGTGAGGTTCGGCTGAGTTGCGGGCCATCTAATACAGCCATTAGTACCCATCTATTTTCCCCAAATTTATCAGATAAATATCTTGTTACGTCTCTACTATTAAGAGCAAGCGGTCTATCTTCCTGAAACATAATGTTTCCATTTTCAGGTAGGGGTAAATTATCTATGAAGTTTTCTATTTGGTTCTGTAAAAATTGCAAATACTTTTCACCATTTAAAGGGTGGTAAAAAAATATCGGCCCAACTGTGTGTACTCCCAAAACACCGAGCCACACATCAAGCCATTCTCGAATTTTTGCTACACTCACCAAACACTAATATCAACTTGTTCGTTTCACGGGTGAATCATTTGTAAAGTAATACCTACTATCTATTGTTTTGTATCAAATACAACAGAAATACCTTATTCTTTAAAAATAAAAGAACTCAAAGATGAGATACTACAACTGCCAATAACCAGATAATGATGGCCGTATTGTTATTTTATTTTACATAGCCTACCACTTTTTCTCATTATATGCGATTAAGCAGCACTTACGCGGGCCGATCGTAAGCAAGTATCTAGAAACAATTAAACTCAAAATTAATATATGCGAAAATTATTTTAAAATGCTTATATATAAACTGTCACGTTTTTATAAAAAATAAAAAGGCCAGTTTACCTATTTCTACAAACTGGAATATTGAGATTAGAGTATTAGAATCGCTACTACTGCTTATACAGGTATGAGTATAAAATGGCCAACCTAGGCCTGGTTATTTAAGTTTAAATGTTATAAACAAATCTGACACATGTTGACACAAAATAGAATACTTTGTTATTGTCTACTAAAAATGATAAGTAAATAAATCTAACATAGTTTAAGTAATTAAAATGGTAAACTTTGGTTTAGTAGTTTCCCCATTGAAAAATTATGTAGGTCGGAGGAAAAATCGAAATATTGTTGTAATTTAACGACACCTAATTTAACGTGAAATTAAAAGGATAATCCAATTTAAATTTTGGCAGAAAATTTACATTAAAAGTAGACATTTTTATTTTTTTTTTCGAAAAGGCGTAATATTTTGAAAAAACATAATAACATGCATTCATACTTTTTCTGATCTAAAAAATGTATTTTAATCCGGTCACCTCAGAAGAAAATCGGTTTTAGTGTTGCCATTTGGAAGAAAAAAACAACTACGACTATGAAAAAAATATACAAGAATCCATTTAAAATAATAAAGTTTAGGTCATTTCCGGTTAAACTGGAGGAAATGTATAATTCAATTATCTGTCAAAACATGCATCTTAATAAGTTACTAATCCTTATGTACCCTATGTTCTGTGTCACCCGGTATAGTAACTCAAGGCGTTAACCTAAAACCAAGCGAAAGCGGCATCAGATTCACCCAAAATTTTAGTTAAAAAAGTATTAAAGTGAAGAAGCCTTCGCGAATCCATCCTTAGGCAATTCAATTCAGAGTAATATCGAGATATAAGACCAAAGATGCATCGAACACAGGCATTTTGCACTCTTTGAATTCAGGGTTCATCGTACATGTCGAAACAATATCCATAAACAAAATCATAATAATTAAAATTTAAGAGAATTATCGACTCGCAGAGCATTTTTTTAAACTAAAACTTAAAATATGTCTATTATTGTATAGGATTTTCAAAGCTAGGTATCACTTTTGAATTAGTTTTTTCAAATAATTCCAAAATCTTAGATCATAATCTATAATAACGCTTAAATTTCTTGTACTAACTTGTACTATCAATCACTGAGAGTTTTATGTTAATATTTACATCATTTTATGAAATTCTACTTTATTTTGTCTACCAAATAATATAAGATATGATTTCGAAGGGTTAAGTTTTAGGTAATGATCAGTAACAAGTTGGATTAATATTTTTTAATCTCCATTAACAACAATCAACCTGAATATCTTCCGCATATGGTTGAACTTTAATTTTGTTAGAATAATTTTCCGAAAATATCTTCTGGTAATGATTAGAAAGATAATACGCAATACTTAAAAAAAATCCTTTTGGAAACCATAATATTTTAGTTTGCAAACAGGAAGATATGAATAATGGTATCGAACGTCTTAGAAAAGTCTAAATAATATTATATTAAAATACTTACCTATATCACACGCATGAGCAACATCATCAATAACGTTTGTTAAAGCTACAGAAGGATTTAATTTCTTCCCAAAACTATCAGGATTTACTTGTTTATTACACAAAACTCGTAAACTTGGTTATACAACACCTTTTTATAAATTTTAGAGAGGGCAGGTAGAATACTTTTTAATTTGTTTTTAAATAAAATTTTTGGGATTCACAACTTTTCGCAATGGTTTTCCTATTGATATTTTCCACAGATTAGGAAAGTAATTTGAATCTATCTATATTCTCCTAACGGTTAATTATATGTATAATAAATTTATCAATAAATGGTTTACAATATTTTAATAATAAACGCGATATTCCATCAATTTCTACTGCATTAGTCATGATAGTGTTTAATATTTAATTATTTCTGAACAACATATTACTTGACACAAAATTAAGCACCTTTTTTTTAATTTAAGTAACCTCGTATTTCTTCTGGTTTACGAGATGGGTGGTGGAATTAGATGCGAGGGATGTTCCAAGATAAGGCCAATTTATCGATTTTTTAAACTTATTTTTCTTCATATACATCTTGCATATACAACAATATGTCTGCTTTATTTATATATATATATATATATATATATATATATATATATATATATATATATATATATATATATATATATATATATATATATATATATATATATATATAAATACCAGCTGGTTCCAAATACGAGTACGAGTTGCACATTTCCAATTGACGAAATGTAAAAAAATGGCGCATTACAAAGCCGGCTGATAAATAAAATGTAGAAATTACAGAAAAAGAAACGCAAAAAAAATTAAAGAAACGATGTCACTATCAGTCGACATTCCCAGGCCCGGCTACGGGACTACAAATGATGCAAATACTGCCAGTAGATTTTTGGGCAGCATTCCCTAACAGTACGTCTAAAAATAGCATTAACTAATAGTACGCCTAAAAACTATACGTCAATGTATAACGAGTGGTTACGCTGTAAATTACGAGGCGTTTTCGAACCATGCAAGAGATACTGCTCAAAAATATGTGGATCTTGATCCATGGTAACACATGCCATCAAGCGTCCACAAACTTCTTACTCATGGCGCGGAAATTATAAAATCTTGCTCAATACCTATTGGATTTATGTCTGAGGAAGCCTTAAAAGCCCGAAATAAGGGCTTGAGGAAGTACACAACACAAGAAAAACGAGCCGCAACGATACTATGTAAGATTTGATGAATTCTTTGTTATTTTCAGAATTTTCAAAAACACAGAATCATTAAGTAAGATTGTTTTAAATTTACTTTCAGAGCCGCAACTCGTGAATGAAAAACTTGTTAATAGTCTAGACTAAGTACCTATGTTAGATATAACTTGCCAATCATGGAATTAAATTTTACATTTTTTAATCTACAATAAAATGAAATTAGGTGATCAATAATTTTTTATATAACAGAACAAAATGGTGTTTCATATTTTTTGCACGTAATATTTATGACCAAATAATTTTAATAGTGTGGAAATAAAACTGTTTTTCAATCCATATACAATGCGGTCCAAGAAGGGTGCAACCTAACTTTTTTTTCATTTCTCAGAAAATTTTATTCCTCATAAAAGTTAATGGAAACAAAAATACATTATTAGCAGTAGTTAGTTTTAGTAAAAGTCGAAAGGTATACAAGGCAAAAAAATGTGAACACTGATAAAGAGGCCACTATCCTTAATTTTAAAAATATAGCAACATGTGAAGAAGAAAAGTTGTCTAGAATCAAAACCTGTAATTAGATATGAAATCAAAGCCCTCTATTAAAAAATAAAAATCAGTAAATTTTGATTATTCCTCGTATCATAGCACTTTGACCCAATAAACGGAAACAATCATTAAATCTAAACAAGGTCAAGAGTAAAATGTGCCTACATTTTCATTAAATCGATTAAACGAATCTAACTTATTTAGACTTAATATTTTTCATATTAACTTTAGAAAGTCTGTCTAATCAAATTAGCGCGCCTACAGAAAAACTTGAATTTTAGGACATAATATTAGTATTTTAACGTTTTTTTTTTATTGTTCAAAGTAGCTCTAATAATGTATTGTATGAACATATTCTTATTATCACGTTTTAACGGTAACAGGCTGAGAAATAACAGGATGTTATGAATTTATATCTGACCACAGGTTTTGACTCTAAACAACTTTTCATATTATTTTGTCATATTTTTAAAATTTAGGACTACTTTGCTCTTGATCAGTTCACATTTTTGGTTCTGCCCTGATACCTTGCAACTTTTTTTTAAAACTAACTACTGCTGACACAGTATTTTTTGTTGAACTAAATTTTGTCAAAAATAAAATTTTCTGAGAAATCAAAAATAAAGAAGATTTCCATATTGAACACGTATTAGTTTCTTTTATTTGGAAAAAATATAGTTTTTAAGATTATAATTGTAAACCTACTTTATTATTAAATATGAATAAAAACATTATTTTGCAATTTAATAACAACCTTCATCTAGTTTGCTGAGAAAAACCACTATGCACCGGAAGCATCATATGCCGATATGCTAAATTCATAGGCGTCGCCTATTATAGGAACGAGGAAAATCGTTGTCGCGTTATCTGGAATATTTGCATGTGTGCATGCTAATCTGGGCCACAACTATAACTACCTTACTAATATTAGTCTGATATTTTCAGTTGAAAACTAGAAAGCAAGATTAGAATTTTTCATCCCTCATAAAACTATTTTTATTTTTCATTTTTATTATATATGGTATTGAAAATGCTTAGGGTGGATAGTATGTTGGGCATTTTTCGGTACGTGTTCAATCTGTAATATAAGACATTTCTTTTCATTTTGTCACTAATTCTCAATTTTATTTCTGCTGACATTTTTGTTTATTTCTCACGGCACTCCTAATATTTAAAGCACAATTTTAATGTAATGCTTTTCCCTGGAGTAATATCAGTCTGGAAATACTTGTGTATATTTTCATGCATTTTTAATTTATAAATGCCGGCTAGCGTTAGCCACAAAAATATTTTCCTCCTTAACCTATTTTTTGTTGGGTACGTTTTATCGCCACTCGAAATATCCATTTCTATAAGCGCTACCATGAAATTTATTGCTTACTGTTATGTCCGATACATATTACTGCTTTCCATTTCAGGGGTTATACATCATTTATCTACTAGCCTAAAATCTCATAAAATGTTTTAAATGTATGTATTTAGATGGTTTTCCTACAATAGTTACCGGAAGAGTTTTGTAATATACTATAATCAAATAAAAAGTTTTATTGGAATTTTTGAGAAGGTAATATTCCTAATATGTTGATATGCAGTTAGTGAGTTAATTCTAGCGACCGCGAAAATTATAATATAAAAGTAGATTATGATAAACACATCTGCTTGCTACATATTTGAGATATAAATAGCAAAGTATCACAAGATAAGAAATCTTGCAATGGCGCTACCCATGCAGCAGCTCGCCATTCAGGGATCTTTAAGCAGTACATAGGGCCAAAGTTTTTACTTTATCTAGGATACGGAGCATTGCTTTGATTTTAAAAATTACTAACCAATTAAGAAGTTTTTCATCGATGAAAGGTATATTTTTCTATGATGGACATAACGTTTATTTCTGGGATATCCCTAACACTAAATATCTTAAAAAAATTCTAAACGAATATAAATAATAAAATAAAAATCATGTGATTGACAGTGTTACACTTAAATTGCATTACTTTTTCTGTTGGTTCAAGGTGAAACTTACAAAATGTAACAATTTTATTTACCTTTTTCTAACAGGGAATTTGCACGATAAATATTTGCCAAATATCACACAAAACTTATAAAACAACTTAGAATCACACTAAATATAAAATCCACCTGGAAATTCATATTATTTATATAATTAAATTAGTGACTTATTATTAAAATACACCAGAACTTAATATTTCCATAACCATAATTATATTTGTATGAAGATGCCAAGTGGTAAAATTAATCTTCTGTCATCTTGATTCTTGTTAAGTTGTTCTTTTGATCACGTGACAGTCTACTGCACACTATTCGACACAGATGGTTATATAAGAAGAGGATTATAGATGTTTTACATTACTAAAACGTAAGAGACGTTTGAAGTATGCCCCTTTTCTTGTCTCCGTTTCCAGGAGACCCCTAGAGATCCACATGTTTGTCTAGATCGCGTCCACGTACGTCTTGCTACCTTGAATGTCTGACTGGATATTACTCAGAGAGCTGCCTGCTGCTTCGCTGCAGTCCTTTTCAATTGTAGAACGGCCCTGTTTTCGTGCCTTTTTTTGTACTCGAAGGATTATCTAGAGACAGCAGAAAGTACCAACTCCCGTCTCCGTACAACGTCCTACTGAAGAACAAAGAATGATCAAGAAAAGAGAAAGACATATGAGAAGTATTTCATTTTTTATAAAAATTATAGCCATATTTTTTATACTTTTCAATCTTTTTGTCACCACCACATGCAGACAAGTATATACCCATTTATTCATAGGAAGGGTACTATTTTGAATTAATATATTTTTTACACTTTCGTTTCTTTAATACGGAGACGTAGAAGGACCACAGTTTAAAATCAGAATTTAATAAAATTCTGAGATTAAAGTCGAATTTAACAACATTCTGAGTTTACAGTCAGAATTAAAAGAAAACAATTAGGTTACTTCCGGTTTTACCGAAATAGTGACCTACTACTGCATCTCAAGGATATTACACCACTCTAACATAACAGCAAGAGGATCATTAACGAAAACCATTTATAAACTTACTATCTGGAAACTATCTGCGGACAAAGGAATAGGTAAAGACTGATAATCGAGTAAAAGAAATTTACTGATTTTTGAGTTTAGCAAAAACTTAATTTTGTTTGTCTTGAAGTTGCGCCTGTTTGCCTGCAAAGGAAATTAAAATGTCGGTACTGACATAATGTATAGCATATGAAGTAAATTGCCTATGTTCCTTTTGTGAAACAAATATGTATTAAATTCGTAAGAAAATAATAATAAAAAGTTGCTATTAATTTTTTTTTTAAAATACAACCAACATGTCTGGTACTGGCTAATACCATCTATAAGAGGCTGTGTAATATGTTGTCGTGTTAGAAAAACGTCATATGTCACGATCGGGATTGAGTCAAGAGAATGATCAAGAAAAGAGGAAGACATATGAGAAGTATTTAGTTTTTTATAAAATTTATAGCCCTATTTTTTATACTTTTTAATCTTTATGTCACCACCAACATGCAGACAAGTATATACCCATTTATTCGTAGGAAGGGTACTATTTTGAATTAATATATTTTTTACACTTTCATTTATTTAATACGGAGACGTAGAAGGACCACCGTTTTTTTATTTTGAAATTCTGAGTTTAAAATCAGAATTTAATAAAATTCTGAGATTAAAGTCGAATTTAACAACATTCTGAGTTTACAATCAGAATTAAAAGAAATTAAAAGAAAACAATTATCTATCTGGGAACTATCTGCGGACAAAGGAATAGGTAAAGACTGATAATTGAGTAAAAGAAATTTACTGATTTTTGAGTTTAGCAAAAACTTAATTTTGTTTGTCTTGAAGTTGCGCCTGTTTGCCTGCAAAAGAAATTAAAATATGGGTACTGACATAATGTATAGCATATGAAGTAAACTGCCTATGTTCCTTTTGAGAAACAAATATGTATTAAATTCATAAGAAAATAATAATAAAAAGTTGTTATTAATTTTTTTTTGAAAATACAACCAACATGTCTGGTACTGGCTAGTGTCGTCTATAAGAGGCTGTGTAACATGTTGTCGTGTTAGAAAAACGTCATATGTCATGACCGGGATTGAGTCACAGCTAGAATATGTATGACCTAGAAAAAAGGGGTTCTTTTTACCAATCGGATGGTAGTCATATGAACGAGCCTTACATCTAAGATTATATCTAAAACCTATAATCTTCTAACACTTTTTCGGCCTCCCTCTCTCTAGACTACCAATCCCGTACTCCGAATTTTAAACCTTCAGCTACCTTTAAACTAACCCTTGATTGTCTTCTAACCTTGTAACCCGGTGGGTATTTTTATCACATGTGTTTTTGACATGTTCACTGACAGTGAACCTGTTTGTTCAATTTTGCCTTTGACATTGGATGCAGATTACTAGTTTTATATTTTTTAAATGTAGTTTTAGGCAATATATTAAAATTCAGAAAACCCATATACGACAATATATTCCATACTATTCTGAACCATCGATTTCTAGAGCAAATAGAGAAAAATTAGTTACTAATTTATGTGTATATATGATATGTGAAAGCCGATTCTGTAATATATATTTTGATGATCTGGATTTTAAAAATACTGTATTTTTTCATATAAATAAAATTATGCTGAACTAGTATATATTTCGCTCTAACCTGAACCAAAATATATTGTTTTACGCCGTCAAGCGTATCATCCTGAACCATTTCATGTTGTCGTAGTTAACATGAGCTTATTTGCCCAGTAGACGTAAATTTTACGATTTCACAATGTCTTTAGGACAGGTAATAGTTGCAGCAAAATAACTGTACCTAGTTTATCTCTTTATATCATCTTGACAAATGATGTATAAAACATTTTTTTTTGTAAGGATTTAAAATATATACTTATTATAATAAGTAATCCAACACTCAATTGATACTAAAATAAGCAATGAGACCGATTTTTTAAAAGTAATTGTGGTATAAGGTATGCTAAAGGATTCAACCGAAATGGTTTTAAATTTTTTGTCTCAATTTTTTGTGACAATCTCACAACATCAAGCTTTTACTAAATTTTGAATTTAAACTCAAAATTTTGTTAAATTCTAACTTTAAACTCAGAATTTTTTTAAATTTAAGATTTAAAATCAGAATTTTATTAAATTCTCTTGAAATTTTATTTCAGACTTTTTTAAATAAATTTTGCAAATGATCATTTTTTTTACAAAATTGGGTAATCGAATGTTTTTTTGAGATAAGAAATCATAATTTGGTATTAGTTCTTTTCTAGTACCTAGAGGGCGCTCCGTACGCTACTGGTATTTACTTTAATCTGCCATAACTTGTTTGAACATAGAAATTTTAGAATTTTTTGTAAATAAACCTTATTTTTACACCTTTTTAAGCAAAAAAAGGAATACTTGTTCAACAACGCTAAAGGTAACCATTTTCGAGAAATTTGTAAATATCCGCATCGATGCAGGTTAGCCACTCCCTTTGACGTCGGCAAGCGTTGTTGCTCGAAACATTACAGAAACTTAGTCTGTAACAGGTATCGTTAAAACAAATAACTTATATCTTATAAAGGTGTACTGCGGATATTCCCATGATTATTGAAGGCTCTAACACCCTAGTCTGCAATAACCACATAGTTAACTACGTAAAGGAAAAGTTGGGCACTACAGAGTTTATTCGCTGCTACCACCTAATCAATTATAATTCAAATATTAATTTTAAAATTGGGATCCAATCAAGAAACTCCGCTGAAAAGTTTTTAGGCAGCAACCTATGACCCCATGGCGTTGTAATAAAATAGCCATCTGAATCCGATCCTTCTAAAAAATCTACAGCTAACCACCATCCTCCCACCACAACGACGAAACTGCACACTAACTCGAGCTCCGGCAACTCATTGGATGTCTCCTATCTTCCTGCCTGCAAATCAAATGCCTTTTTGAGCGGCAACTGCAACAGTTTTTCCAAAAAGGCTCATCATGTCCAAGAACTCGCTTTTGATTCAATGACTCCCCCAACAGTGAAGCTTATGTTGGCCGAAAAAAGTTCTGATAACCGTTTCCTCATGTCAAGAATAAGAGAGCCTGCCATTTTAAAGGCTTTCAAGTTATATCTCGCCTTCCTACATGATCAACCTGCGTCAGTTCACTTTAAATGATTTACAAATACCAGCACCAGGCTGTTTTTGGCTTCTGAAGGCATTCCTATAGATGATAAAACCCTGCATAAGATTTACTATGATTTCTATGATGCTTATGGATTCAGTACAGCAGAAGTGGAAGGCAACCTCGCTGCCTACAGATCCTATGTAACTTCGGAGAGAACGATACATCTTCAAAAAACCAGAGAATGCCACAAGAATTTCTTTTTCAGCAATTCCCAGAAAATTGTTTAGATAATTTGACGTGTCCTGAGGAATTAGATTGCTCAGGTCTCCCTGTTGTTACGGGTCTTAGTATGGTTCTAATTAATATAGCTTCTCTACGAAATAAAACTGACGAGTTGTACCTATTTCTAGAAGAATTGGAGTTCCCCCAACTTGTTGCAATTACTGAGCACTGGTTGAATCTACATGAACCCTTTTATGTGGAGATATATTCTACAATAGCTAGATGTAACAGAAATAACTCAGCTCATGGAGGAACACTGATTCTTTCTCCACATAAGGATTTCGTCTCGGTAACAAAATATAACCACTTGTTTGCTGATAACTTTTTTGAATTTCCTATAGTATATAATCAAAACTTTAATCTCTATGTAATTTGTATTTATATATCACCAAATTCTGATGTACATCTTTCTTTAATTATCTTCTAAATTTGCTAGATAGTCTACCAGTAAAAAGCAAGAACATTCTATACGGGGACCTTAATATTGACTATGCTACTGTTTGTGCCACCTAGAAATATTGAATTTCTATATTCGACTTTTCCGGTCTTGCAATGTATGCATCATCTCCAACTAGAATTTCAAAATACTGATCTTCTATCATTGACTACGTTACGTCACAGGTCTTTCCGATCACGAAGCAATATTTTCCAAATTTAATATTATTCCTTCTCAGCCGCCAATTTTTCAATCGAAAATGTTAACTCAAATTTTAGAGCTTTCTTAAATAAAATTTCAAGTGATTGTAATAGGGCCTTCCCACTTAAGACTATCAAACCTAGGCGTCATAATCCGTGGACCACGAAAGGACTACGCATTTCTGCTAAAAATATGCGTTCTCTCTTATATAAAAAAAAAATCACTGACTCCGTTCTTATTCTCGACTACATCTCTAATTATAGGCGGATCTATATTAAACTAATCAACTCAGCAAAAAATATATACTATCAAAAACGTCTAATAAAGTCTAAAAACGTCTCAAAGAAACCGGGTCCATTATCAATGACCTCAAAAACAAATCAAACCCTGTGACTCAGAGCCTGCCGAGGCCAGATGACTTAAATGATTATTTTATTAATGTAAGCAAAAATGTTACCTCTGGTACTCCGACAAGTTTGGACTCTCTTTCGTTTCTCCCTCCATTGAAAAATGTCGCTGAAAGCCTTTTCTTAAGCTCTGTTAGCAGCATGGAACTATTGAAAGAAATGAATAACATCACAAGCAAATTTTCATGTAGCACTGATGGCCTATCAGTTAAAATATTCCTGAACCTGCCGCTCCCAGTCATAGAGGTCCTTATAACATGAACAAATGAATCCCTTATAAAAGCTATATTCCCTGAATGCCTTAAAGCAGCTATATTTATTCCTCTTCATGAAGGGGAAGAAAAAACTAACTCTTGCAATTATCGCCCTATGGCTCGCTCTACTACCAGTGCTATCAAAAATCATTGAAAGGTTACTGAAGCTTACTTATGCTATTTCTTTTTAAACATCAGGTAATATTCCCGGATCATTTTTATTTTTACACAACAAGTGCAGCAGTGACGCCATGTTCTCGTTGCTTAGTGACGTCTACTTATCCCTCAATAGCAACCACTCCAACGTCTCAGCTTTTTGTGACTATGCAAAAACCTTTGACTGTGTTAGTCATGAAATTTTGATAAACAAGCTGAAATTTTATGGAATCTGTGGTATTTCTTTAAATTGGTTTAAATCTTATCTCGGGAACAGCCAACAATTTATAAAGTCAAATGGTTCTGATTCTGATTGTAAATTGATTACAAGTGGAGTCCCTCAAGGTTCAATCTTGGGACCTATTCTTTTATTGTTATACATTAATGATATCATCAAACTAAAAATTAATGGAAAAATTTCTCTCTTTGCTGACGACAAAAGCATAATATGAAGTGATTCTGATACAACGTCTTTACATTCTAATATTTCCAACGACCTTGTTTTGATTAAGGCTTGGTTCGATTCAAATCTGCTTTGCTTCAATGTGGATAAAACGATGGCCTTATCTTATAAGGGTACTTTACAACCACTTCAGCTACTTAACAGCAATATTAAATACGTTGAGTCGGTTAAATTCCTGGGTTTGAATATAAATAACCACCTAAAATGGTCTAAACATATTGACACGTTAACTAACAAACTTTCTACCCTCTGCTTTGCCATTCGATCAGTTTTAAAAAACTGGACGTTTCTTCTGCCAGACTTACTTATTTCTCCCTATTCGAATCCCGCCTCCGCTATGGCCTTCTCTTTTGGGGCCGCTGTACTACCGAGCAATTTCTTAGTATTTTTAGGCTTTAAAAGAGAGCAATTCGCTACTTGTTCGGTATAATTAATAGAGCGCACTGCCAATACTATTTCAAAAAACATGAAATATTAACACTTCCTGCATTATTTATTTTAAAAACCATCCGTTTGATAAGAAAACATATAAGCACATTCCCTGAAAGGCCACACGTATATCCTACAGGGAACTTTAAGCATGACATATACCTTCCCATTCCTTCCACAAGGCCCATACAACTTTACAATCATCTTCCAGAACATTTAACAATCCCTATGTTTGCACTCTTCCGAAAAAAAACCAAAGCGTACCTCATTGAAAGACCTTTTTACTGCGTTAATGATTTTTATAATGAATAAGTATCATTAAAATGTTTTTTATTTGCTTGTTTACTTAAATCTTTTTGGGTGTCATGTTGCTGCTTAGCATTTTGAAAATATTTTATAAGGAATGAACTGTCTGTAACCATTAATTATTTTTGTTACATATTAGATTAAAGTTAAACATTTTCTTTTTTTTTAATATACTTTAATTACTATATTAGTTCAGTACACTTTTTGTTAAACTTCACCTATTTCGCTTGTATAACGATAACAAAATAGAGTTTAAGGTCGCGTAATTTTAATTTCAATGTCATCGAAATTATTCACCTCGCATATGTATTGTTTATTTTCTTTTGTTAGGTCACCTGGATTTATTAACCGCTTTATGGCAATGTTAGGAATTTAACGAATGTTATATTTACAATTTATATATTTGCATTAACATATCGAAAAATATGATTTTTTCCATTAATATTTCGTTTTTTCGTTGTTTTGTTTTTTTTTTCTGTTTTAAGGTAAATTTCGCTTTGTCCATAAAATTGTAACAATTTTCCTGTGACAATAAAGCATACTTTTGTTTGTTTGTACTGAGAAAAGTTTTAATTTTTGTTTCGTTTTTTCGTTTTCTTACACATTTTCAGAGATTGTTAGTTCCATTTTGATACATTTATTAGTTTTTAGTACCTCTACAATAACCAAAAACCTAATTTGTCATATGCAGTATACAGGATGTTATTTTTTTTGCGCCACCGAGAATTCCACTCTCCTGTATTTTTTGGAATACCCAGTATAAATCCTAATATCATTATTTGGCTCCCCGTTTTTTCCTCATTCTTTTTAATTCCCTAAGTTTTTATTGTATCTGTAATAGTTTTTTATTTAGTTGCAAAAATAGCCGTCGATTCAAACAAAGTATTATCAAAGTAACAAAATTGAAAAAAAAATCTAGTTGGCTATTCCGTGTGTTACCTTTTATGACGTTTATTATAAAATAATTTTGATAGCGAAGTAAACAGCGTAATAATGTTTTCCGTTTGTTACCTTTTTTTGACGTTTAGTTTAAAATAATTTTGTTCCTAAAGTTTTTTGCGCTATTTAATATTTCCAAAGTTTTTTAAGCTATTTAATATCTAAGGATGCTTGAGTTTACAAACCGTGAATATACAATTTGATTTATGGTCTTGCGGATGATAATTCGTTTGAAGCTAAACCACTTTATTCGCAGCGTTATCCAATCGACGACAGCCTGATTCACGAACAGTTGCTCAGGTTCACATTCGACTGAGCCAAAAGGAACTGTCCAGAAGTTTACTCATTTATCAGAAGCACATCGCAATGAGAACTATTAAAGTTGAGGAAGCAGTCCTGAATACTGTAAAAAAACGAACCAGGTACAAGTGCAAGAAAAATTGCGGCAGCATTAGACATTTCACATGTTCTTCTTTATAAAATTTTATTGAATAACTTTATGCACCCTTACCATATCCAAAGAGTCCAAGCTCTTCTTCCGCGCGATTTTCCATTTCGAGTCAATTTTTGATTGATTCAATGTTGACGCAAAACCCATTCATTGGAAATACAATTGTATTTAGTGATGAGGCAAGTTTTTCGAAAAATGCCATCAGGAATGTTCACAATAACCATTTTTGGTCAGAAGAAAATCCTCATGCCATAGTCGAAAGTCATTTTCAGGAGCAGTTTACAGTAAATGTGTGGGCTGGTATTATTGGAGACAATTTGGTGGGGCTATTTTTTCTGTCAAGGAGATTAAACCGACAGAATTACTGTCAATTTTTAGAAGAACAACTCCCGCTGCTGTTAGAAGATGTACCACTTGAAATAAGATACCAAATGTGGTTTATGCATGATGGCGCACCGCCACATTTTAGTTTGCATATAAGGCAGTTTTTAAATCGACAATTCAACAACCGTTGGATAGGTCGAGGACTCTAGCCATGGCCCCTAAGGTCCCCCGATCCAAATTGCTTAGATTATTTTTTTCTGAGGACATTTAAAATCGTTGTTATATCAAACTTCTATCCAATCTGAGGAAGATTTGAGAAACCAAACTATGGCCTCATGTGAAATAATTTGCAATACACCTGGAATATTCGAGAGAGTTCGCTAGTCTATGAGACGAAGAGTTGAGTCCTGCATATTAACAAGAGGAGGAAGTGATTTTTAGAATATCGAAAATATATTATTATTTCAGTTTTTGGTGTAACTTTAGAAATAAATTGTTAATTAATTAGATACTCGATTTGTTTTCAATTTTGTTACTTTGATAATACTTAGTTTGCATAGACTGGTATTTTCGCAAAGATCTAGAAAACGATAACAGATACTTTAAAAATGAAAAGAAACAAAGAGAATTAGAAAAAATAGGAAATCAAATTATGATACAGGGTATTCACAAAACACACGAGATTGAAATTGCCGGTGGTGTAAAAAAAAGCATCTTGTATACTGCATACGACAATTTTGCTTTTAGTTATCGTAGAGGTTCTAAAAACTAATAAATGTCCCAAATTGGAAATAATAAACTCGGAAAAGGTGTGAGAGAGACGAATAAACGAAAAAAAAATTAAAACTTTGACACCCTGCATATCAAGAATGAAACACTTCTCAGTACAGCTTTATAACATAAAATTTATTTATTTTAACTATACCTATTACATACTAAGTTTTTGTAATGTTTCCACCAACTTCATCTAGCGTTTAAGGGAGTGGGCCCGACGCAGAAATTTTCAAATTTCTTAAATACGGTTAGCTCTATAGCTACTAAGCAAGTATGCATTTTCTGCTTAAAGAAGATCAGGTTTATTCATAATAAATCCCAAAAGTTAACTGTCAAAAATGTATGGCAAATTAAAGTAAATAATAATAGCGTACGTAGCGCTCTCTAGGTGCTACATAAAAACTATTACAAAATTATGATTTCCCATCTCAAAAACCCACCACTGCTCTATTTTGTTGAAAAGTTTTATTTTTTGCAAAAGTTATTTAAAAAAGTCCGAAATAAAATTTTAATTTCAACACCCTGTATTTCCGAAACGAATCATTTGCGGACCCATGTTTATATGAACTTCTAGTCATAGAATAATCCAAAGAATTATCACCAATATATATGTATATATATGTATATATATATATATATATATATATATATATATATATATATATATATATATATATATATATATATATATATATATATATATATATATATATATATATATATATATATATATATATATATATATATATATATATATATATATATATATATATTAATTTTATTTTTGAATTTATTTATATAAATATGTTATATTAATTATTTGTAAAAAATAAATTGCTAATACTTTATGACTTCTTCAATTTTGTTTAATTTCTGCTCAGTTTAGGTAGTTCGCTCTGAAATATTTACATCTATTGAAAATATTAGATTTTGGAGATCACACGTACCAGTTTCTTGAGCGTAGCTCAGAATTATTACTTTGTGCCACATTATATAAAACTTTATAAATTTGATTTTAATTTTTAAAATGGAGAAAGTGGATCTTTTTTAAATACAACAACCAAGATCCTTCAGTATGTAACTTGTAGAATTTGGTTATTCAATAATTTAAATATACTAAATAGTGCTGTAGTTAATAGCTATTCTCATATCTGGTAAATGATTAAAGTTACATACATTTTAACACAAAATCTTTTCTTTTATTATAAAAAGATATGTTTAATGCTGAAATTTTTAGGCAAACCTACTTTAAAAGCTAGGCTGCGTGAAATTACTTTTGGATGTTCTCTAAGGGAGAGACCTTACTGTTATATAGCGAAGCCAATACTTACCTGGCGCAATTCCAAATTCAGCGAACGTAGGCCCAAACGGCTATTTTAAAATATTGGAAAAACCGAAACTCAGTTTACAAATAGAATCCAATAATGTAATAGTCATATCCTATTACACTTTCTAGATTGTTATCAAAATTGCAAAACATAACACAATAGAAAGGAAGTTTTTATGGTTTCAGGCAAATGAGAAAGTTATATATAAGTTTTGATATGGTGATGAAATGGCCTTAATTTTCGACCAGGCATCTTCAAGAATTTCTATCTATATAAATTAGTGTGCTTAAAACTTGTAGTTTTAGAATAGCCATGTGCGTGTGTGGAGCTTCCTGTGCAGGAATGGAGGAGATTTAAATTTAAGAATCTTCAAAGAAAGAGACCAATTGTATAGTACGAAGGTGAATCATGCCAAGCCAACTTGACTCAACCAGTTTGTGAAATGCTCTATGTCTGCCACTTATTCTACAGATCAAACTATTTTAAATTTTCTGGATTAGTCCGACATCTAACGCGTCGAGACGAGGACCGTAAATGTCTCTTCGAAGTTAAAGTGTGACAAAATAAGAGACTTGAATGGACTTAAATGCCACTGGTTCACATGGATTCATTTTTGGTAGGGGTCATTAGAAACAGAGAAAAAGTATGTAAGTCCTGATTTGTTTGATAGCATAAAGCTGGGTGCTGTCGACATATAAATGATCGAGAGACTTAATAAACTTAATTGTATAAATGTAGTAAAAAAGGGCCCTAATATGCTACCCTGAAAAACACCTTTACTGATGGTTCGCCTTCGAGAATTGCACACTGGATGCTGTCAATGAAAAAAGATGATATAAGACTGATACTTCATTAAATCTTATATGTTTTAAAAGAATCAGGGAAGTCCATGATGCAAGATGTTAAACGCTTTAATTGAGCAGTATGAGGCATCTAGAGATCCTGTAAGAAACTTTTTTGCTTGTTACAAAGTTTGATATAAAATTAATCAGAGCGTTCCTATACATTTTGCATAAACCTAAAAAACATTACGTCAGATTTATTTAATTATAGCAAAGTTATATATTTTTTTCTTTTATGCGAATACTAATTGAAGATGATTGGAAATCGTTCGGCTTCTGGCCACAAACTATTTGAGGCTAGACTGGAAAACCGAAGGTTCAAGAAGTACCTCCCAGCTTTAAAAATGTTATATACAAAAACAATGTCGATAAAATGCATAATGTTACTATGATTTTAGAGATCTAAAATCTGAGTATTTTTTTAGGTTGTTTAAATTGTATTAGGTACAGTTTTCATTTGACTAAATTCTTCTTAATTGTATTGATACATTTTAACCGATTTCAAAAATTGACGTCAGAGTTAGGAATGTCGTATTGCTCGGGCCCAACCGTATTTTTTGTGCCATCAGACATACCAGTAATGGTTAACAAGTTTCATGAGCCATAACATCTGGTGAGTTATTTATGTTTGTTAGTTTTGCAGATATTCTAAGGACGTATTTTATGAAAACTTTGGTTGATGGCCTCCATTTTGTTTCAGTTTACTATTTAATTAATACTACCCCGCAAAATATTTTTAATTTTATGGTTTCGTTTAGTTTAATATACAATATATATAAATGTAGTGCTGAATAAGTGCTATGTGCCCGGATCCAGATTGGTGCTGGAGTTCCTATTTTGGGTTTAACGTAGCCTACAGGTAGTGATACTTTTTTGAGGACAGTTTCCAGAATTTTGGATGAGATAAGAGAAGTAAATTTTATATTTCTGTTTCTTTCGTTCATTTAATTAAATTGGTGGAGTGGTCAGATAATAATTCCGAAATTACCTGAACACAATACTATTTTTACAGGATCCTTTCCTCTTATAAAAATATATATGTATTTATATAACTTTTAAATTTATGGAATTGTATATTATCAAAAATTCCCGAGTCAAAAGAAAAACCGGAAGTCAAATTATCTTCTAAACCTATATAAATTATATAATAATAATTCTGTTTTTGGTGAAATCAAAATATATTTATATATTATTTTGTTACATGGTATCATGTCATTTTAGTACATGTCTTAGATTAATGCAAATAAATATAGTATATATATTTCCAGTTTAAGTTATTGCTATTCTCGAACTAAGATTTTTGATGATTTACTAGAAATTTGAAATCAGTAATTATCTTTATATTTTTTTTTAAATTAATATGGTTTGTCATGATTACATTCTAGAAGTCTTCCACCAGAACACTACCAAGCCATCATAGATACTGAGTTGCATTCTTTGTTCATTCCGTAAGGGTTTTAATATATCCATTAAATTACACTATCCTGATTAAAGATCAATATATTTATTTAACCTACATTGTACTGATTATAGATCAGCTGCTAAAAAGTAACTAATCATTAAATCACTAATCATTAAACTATCAGAAACCCAAATACTTTTTCGCTTTTTTTAGTTCAATTCAATTTAACATGAACTTATATTTTCAGTAAACTAGTTTTCTAACTACCACGTTTTCGGGTTGATATCATTATATAGTATGTTTTAATATTTATTATTTCAATAAAAGAGAAATAATAAGTTTGATTAAATCTTATTATATTAATTAATTTAAAAAATATTATTCAGTGTAGATTGCAATGCAAAGGCATACTGATGTGAAGAATGTGTGTATATATTTTTTAGTTTGCTAGATGTGACTACAGCGCAACTAAATGAGTTGGTGTGGAGAAATATCCGCGTTAATATGAAAACAAGCACAAACTAAAGAATGTTCAAAGACAAATCGTAAAAGTGTTAACGTCTGGAGGCAAATACGACCTAATATCTGATGCATAAAAAAGACATTGTGATATTATCATATTATTTAATGCTATTAATGCTTCTAAAGTTCTGAATAAAAAAAATAATTTAGACTAAGCACAAAATTGCTTAACTAAAGTCTCTAAAGAACTCTATAAATCAAATATTTTACTTTAATTATTTTAGAAAGATGCATTTTAATTAACCAGTTTCATAAATCAGTGAGGCAGTTGCTCAGCCACAGGCTTGAATACTGTGCCTAAGCTATGGCCCTGCTATGTGTATATGTTATTAAAAATTTGTTCTGTAGATCCAAGATCAAAACTTTTGAGTAACCAAACAAGTGGTTCGTTAGAACCGAGTAAGAATAAAATCATTTAAAACATATTTAAATCAATAGAGCACAATCAATTTTTTTAAGGTATAACAGATAAATCGTCAGTGTTAACATAATTTTCGCATTTACTTTATACTTAACAGATACTACTTACTCTATAAGATTAACTCAACGTGCTTAAAATACTGCATTAGAATACTCCTTTGTTTCGGTACGCTACATGAAAACTTATTTTGCTTTGAAGTGCCTGAGGCTTTCAAAGTTTGAAACTAGTTGTCGAACTCAAACGTATTTTATCTCATTTTGTGAGAAGCATTATATTCACAATCTTCAGTGCTATAAAACTATGTAAGTTATTAAACTGACGTTAGAAAGTTAGACATTCTAGTAAGGAACAGAATGGTACATAAAAGCTGTGAATTCCTGGTTATAAATAGACGCTAGGATTTATACTAAAAGCGTTACAGTGTTTTTCTTATTTAAAAATATGGCAACCCAATGCTCAGTTATAACTAGGGAATCCAACAATCCTTCAAATACGTTATGTTATTCTTTCTGGCGGGCAAACATAGAAAAATTGCATTTAATTATGTGTTTTAAATCGTTATCAACGAATTATTTTATATAAAATACCTTAGTATTCTCTTGACGATCATATTTTATTATTGGGGCGCAGTATTAGTTTTATTATCAGAAAAATGCCTGTTACATATTTGGTAGTTGGTTGGGGAACCATCAGAAATTCTAGAATAAATAACTCTGTATTCCTGATGACCTAAATTGTCAGTATTTTTTTCATTTAAACAGAATTTCAAGAAAGCAGCAAGAAAGGTGGACAGCAGGCACACAAACTATGTAGCGCACATTTCAATATGGCAAGTTCTTCTAGAATATTTTAATTATTTTCATTTAGCAGTTATTATTTCCTAATGGTCCTTTTAGATTTTTTGATATTTTCGCTTTTTAAGTGCATAAGATCAACATTAATGATAGTAAAAACGTAATTTTTTACTTGTTGATAACATGATGACCTAAAGTAGTATTTGCATTTTTAGGTAAATCAATTCAATTAATGGGAGTTAATTATCCACACTGGGCTACATCAGTTCCACCACAGCATAGGAGGTACGAGTTTTAGTGACATAGGAAATAATAGAAATTTATAAGCAGACCAAGAAGTAAATTAACTCATCAAAGAGAAGGCGATTGAGTTCGAGAATAAATATGGGTCTGGTAAGCTAATTAATAATATATAACAATAAACATATTTTTTTTATATTTTAATGATAATGAGTAGAACAGATCAAAGAAATAGGTTTTTTCTTTTAATAGTATCATATTCTACAGATTACAAAGTGATTAAAATTTTTTCAATTGACTCACTTTTGGAAGAAATGTCTTTTGGGTTCACTTACACACACTTAAGATTAAATTTATCAATAAATACCATTTGCATCTATAATTATATATCTCCGTATTTAAAAAAAAAACAATCAACTGGTTTTTTTGATATTTTTAAAATTTCACAGTATGTCTGTCAATCGTGAGTTATTTAGTTTTACTTTGCATTTTTTCATGGGTTATAAAAGAAGGGACGCAAACATTAAGTTTTGTGGATTTACTTTTCATACAATGATCTCAAAAACAATATTTATAATTACTATTAGAGCAATACATTTTTACGCTTTACCACTATTTAACAGTATGCTTTCATTACCTGAGTTGCATCCTTTAAGAATTTTGACAAAAGGTAATATTTTATTTAGATATTTAAAAAAAAATCACATTGTTTTTGTTGATATTTTCAAAATTTCAAAGTATGAATGTCAATCGTGAGTTATTTAGATTTACTTTGCATTTTTACATGGGTTATAAAAGAAGGGTAGCAAAAATTAAGTTTTGTCGATTTACTTTTCATACAATGATCTCAAAAACAGTATCTATAATTCCTATTAGAGCAATACATTTTTACGCTTTACCACTATTTAACAGTATGCTTTCATTACCTGAGTTGCATCATTCAAGAATTTTGACAAAAGATAATATTTTATTTAAACATTTTTTAAAAATTATTCTAATAAGCAAAAAGATAGTGGGATTGTTGTCGTATTTCAAAAATCAGTGAGCCAGTTGTTCAGCCTTAGGCTTGAATACTCTATCTAAGCTACAGCTCTGCTATATGTATATGTTATTATTAATTTCTACATTAGATCCAAGATCAAAACTTTTGAGTTGTGTGGGAAGTAAGAGATGCTCACCACAAAAATTCTTTCGCTAAAATTTGAGAGGTTGAGGTTCGCTACAGGAAAATAGAGTATAAATTGGGGCGAAAAATTAAAAACTTATTTTTTGGGTCTGAAGAATGAGTGCAACAATAGCAAGATTTAAAACTTTTGCTGGCTTAAAACCATTTGCTTAGGAAATTTGAGATTACCTACTCAAATAATGGCATTAGAAAGCCATGGTAACCAATCTAGACCTCACACGAAAGTACAATAATTCGCCATTTCATAATAGTATGCTCTTTTTCTGCCGAAACTGTATTTTAATTACAGAAAACTTAGCGCAATTGGTTTTTACTGTACTTCAACCAATGATCTTTAATACTAATAAATATAAAAAATGGTTCTCCAAATATTTATTGTTAAAGTGGTATTACATAAATTATGGTTTAGGCATTTATTTGAGAGTATTGCGGAAAATTATTTTATTTCGCTTACTTATATTTATTTTCATTAAAAAGAGAATATTTGAGTAAAACTCCAAACAGTGAAAGTACTTAATATTCAAAAAGGGTAAAGTTGGTAACTATAATAATACCATATATTGTAAGTTTATTAGAAAAAAGTTTTCTCTATATTATTAATCAAATAATTTATAACAATTTCAACCAAAAATAAATCTATTAATAAACTGTATAGTTACAGACCTAAACAGTTGATTAAACTTAAATAACCGAAAGCACAAAATTAGTTAAGGGTATCTTCAAAGAATCCGTAATTGGAATAAGTCTAGTTAATAAGAACCACTTTTGATTTTTTTTTAACAATAAAATATATAACATTTTATAGATATCTAAAAATGTATTGCCGTAATAAGTTCAAGCATGTGAAAAAGGTAATTATTTGAGTTCATTGCGGACAATTATTTAGTTTCATTCACATTTCCTGATGTGTTGAGTTTTCCCTATTTTGTTCAATATTTTATTTTAATTTGAAAAGAGAACATTTGAGTAAAAATCCAAAATGTGAAAATACTTAATATTCTCAGTCTCAAAAAGAGTGCAGTTAATAATCCTAGTAATATCTTATATTGTAGTAGAAGTAGTAGTAAGGTGGGGGACAAGCCCAGCAACTAGGCCTAGAAGGCCCTTTTCGCTAACCCCGGTACCACCCACCTCACTCCACCTCTCTACTAAGGCGGCCCGTCTTTCTAATGAATGAGAGCATCTTGCCCCTAATTCTTCCTTGAAGAGGGACGTCGAAAGTATTCCAGCGTAGTCTTGCCCACATTTCACACGTGCTAATGATATTATAGGGATCCTCCTCCTCTGCCCTACAGTTAGGATAACAATTGTTGTCCGCTAACCCCAGCTGGTACATGTGCCTGTTTAGTTTACACTGTCAAAATGCTAATTAGGTCCCCAATCACCTGTCGACTGCTTTACATCAACCAAGTTGCCTTAGATCCGCATGGGTTGTGTAGCATTTCTTTTGCCTGTCTACAGTAGTTCGCTCTTGACCAATTCTCCTTTGTCTTTTCCCAGACCCATATATTCACGGCTTACGTATTGTTTACTTGTCCACTTTCTAGTCTGCAACACCACTATGCCCAGGGGCTTATTTTAATACCGCCGTCTTTATCGTTGCTAGCTCATTTAGCGCATCTCTGCATTCCTGGTCTAAAGCTTAGCTCATACTGGGCTAACCGATGGCTTTAAGGGCACTGATTGTCTGAGTGAATGCGGACTTTATTCTCGGCTCCCGGCCTGACTTCCTTCTTTGTTGCAACCTGCAATATAGCATAGACGTCAGCCTGAAAAACAATTGTATGTTTTTCCAGGGGAAAGTTCTGTCCAACACCATTGTCTGACCCGGCGCCAGCTGACCCAGAACTGGCCATCCACGAGCCGTCTGTATACCACGCTTGCACGCCAGCTTAATGGGGTGTCCTATTCTCCTTGCATTAATCCCTTACTTAAATTTCTATTTCAAAAGGCTTGGTGAGCTTAAGAGGACTGTCTGGAAGAATCACGCTTGTGAACAGGATGGGGATCTCTGGGCGCATTATGGACGCAAATTTCATGTGACCTGCTCCTGTTTATTTTTTCTACCATGTTCCGCAGTTGTCCATCCTTTTGCGCGAGGCGATGGCTTCCTTTTTGATCCATATCGGAAGATCTGGGAAGCCCAAGAGAACGTTGAGTGCGACGCCTGGTGTAGTCCTCATTGATCCAGCAATCCCTAAGCATCCTTTTTCCATCGCCAATCACCAGACCACGAATCCGTAAGTGATCCTCGGTCAAATGGCCGCAGTATAGAGCCAGTAGAGGACCTGTGGGGAACCTTAGATTTTAAGTTTATTTTAAAAAAATATTTGATTTTTTCTTTGCATCCCATAAAAGATACCTGGTGTTCTAATGATTTCTAGGTTGACAGCATATTAGTGGCTTGCTATATATGATAAAGGGTACAATTTTTCTTAAGAGGTAAAGAGTAATTTTAGACTAAGTTTTTTTTTTTACTTTAATTGATCAAATAGTTTATCATTTTCAACTAAAAATAAATCTATTAATAATTGTTCTGTTTTCTTAGTCCAGCCTGGTCAAATCTTATTTTTTTTAGTATTTAGAGCTTTTTTTTTCTCATCGTAACGGATTGGTTTAAAATATTTTAGCAAAATGTAGGCTTTGCATTAAAATAAAGTATTATGTAGAAATCAACTGGTAAAATTTTCGTACCAATTCAAGATGCCAAAACCAAATGGCGGCATAATAAAATATTTGAAAAGTCAACCTGAAAAAATCGCTTATTAGATTGATTTAAATTTTAATGAATGAAGAATGAACTATGATGTAGAGATGAATTGAAATGTTATCGTAAAAAAAATCACCCTCCGAGATTTTTGCATATCTTCACATTTTAGAGTCCCTAGACGCGGAAAAACTCAATCCGTCGGTTTGCCGGTCTAGCTATCTCTTCGCGGCATAGCTAAGAAAACTATTACCCCGATTTTGGTCAAAATTTAAGGGTCACATGGGGATGACCTGATGATTTTGGTAAAAAGACATTCTTAGTGTGGCGGAATCAAATGGCGGCATAGCAATTTAATTAATTTACTTCAAATTTTGCACGCAAATCAAGTATTACCTAGAAATCAACTGGTGAAATTTTTAAACAAATCCAAGATAGCGAGACAAAATGGCGGCCTAATAAAATATTTATAAGATCAGCATGAAAAACTAATTATTAGATTGATTTCAATTTTTGTGATGAACTGGTAAAATTGTGGTTCGAATTCAACGTGACGGAACAAAATAACGGCCAAATAAAATGTTTTCAATTGTGAAATAATCACCCTTCCAGGTTTTAGTTTACATATCATTCGTTTTAGCAGCCCTACATGCGAAAAAACACGTTTTTTTTAACTCCGTCGGTCTGTGTCAGTAACTACTTACCTGACTGCCTTCAAACTTTGGTAAAAAATTAACAGTAAAATAAAATGGCGACCTACTAAAATATTTGAAAAATCATATTTTGTGTAAGCATTAAGTGTGATATAGAGATAAACTGATAAAATTGTGGTATGAATTCAAAATGCTGGAAAAAACTGGAGTTCAAATAAAATGTTTAAAAAATCATCGAAAAAAAAATCTTTTTATTTAATAGACTTCAAATTTCACGCAAAAATTCAGTGTGATATAGGTATTAACTGGTACGGATTCAACATGTTTGAACAATATAGGGTCTTAAAAAATCAATGTAAAAACTAGTTATTCAATTTATTTTAAATTATGCCCAAAAATCAAGTGCGCCGTAGGTAGAAATTATTTAGTACGTATCCAATATGGTGGAACAAAATGGCGCCTAATAAAAATGTTTGATTCAAAGACAGTATATATGTTACTATCTGCAGAATTAAATTCTGTCATACTTTGCTATGACTGTATACTATTACTGTTTTATTATTACTAATAAAAGGAAGGATTTATAACGAGGGAAGTCCCGGGTAAAGGAAATAATACCAATTATTATTAATCTTAATAACATTAATAATTCAATTCAAATACAGTGCCTAAAATTCCTGAACTTCAAGTTTGATACAGGTATGAACTGGTAAGATTTCGACGACAATCCAAGATAGCAAAAAAAAATTCATCAAATAATGGGAGATTCCTTGTTATAAGATGAAGAGGCCCAAAAACGGCTTCATTTCCAAGGAAACGGGTGTTAAAGAATTTTTTTTTATTTGATTTTTTCCATCTATAGTTAAGCCGCATTATTAGATTAAAATGAAATGCGGCATAATTAAAATATGTATAGAATAATATTCTTCATTAGGCTAGTGTTAGTATTACTGATCAGTCGCGAAAAAACAAGCCAAGATTCTGCATTTTTTCACCATTATTCGATCCCAACTTTTTAGTTCGACATTTTTGACAATTTGATATATTGCTATGCTTAGTCCTTGATTAATTTTATACAAAAAGGCACTCTTAGTGAAATCGAATGAAGCCATTGTGGACCTATGTCTAAATAACATTTTTGTTTTATTTTTGCCATGAAATCTCCCATTAAGCAATGGCCCGTGTCTTTTGAAACACCCTATATATGTGGGGTCAACAATAAAATGTTCCTATTATGGAATCCAAACCTTGTGATGTGTGCCCACTACAGCTGTTTTGACACATTGTTCAATTTCCCGTTTAGTTTACACTGTGCCGATCAGAAATTACTCTATATTTGTATTCTTAGTGTTACGTGTACATGAGGCTTTCTGATTATTTTGATTTAATAGGAAGCATTTATTAATTACAGGAACGTTTCTACTAAATATTAGAATAATAGTGAGTGAATAGTTATGAAAATTGTGGTTGGAAACCCATAATGACGACGTGAGGTACGTTAATTTGTTTTTTGTTTGTACTGAAATCGATTTAAATACTTTTTGAGTATGAAACATGTATGTTTGTTTTAGATACGGGATAAAGTTGCAAACAATTTAATATTTCAGCTCTTTTACACTGGGGGTATATGATTTTGATTATACCCTAGAAGAAGTTCGATATGTTATTAATATGGATATTACCATAAACCTAATGCTTTACACGAAAGATCAGATAAACGACAAAGTTTAAGGCTAACACCTTCAGTTTATACCGTGTTAAATTCTTTTATAAAACTCTGCAAACAATGTCTACCTGAATTTGATTTGAAAGCATTAACAAAAGTAATAAACAGAATTTATATGCTAGTCAGAAAGGTGAGCTTTTTGAGATACAGGCTTCTTGCATGAATATTTTCAAATGTTTAATCTTTAAGCGTTTGGTTTAATAGTAAAAACCAATATCTGATCCTGAACAAATGCCTAAATAAAATGTTATCTACAAATGTCAATTATCACTTATTGATATCATGCTAATAAGGTTGCTTACGATTACCCCTAAGCTTGTTGGCAAGTTATATAAGCACACAATATCAATTATTATTTGATTTAATTAAGGTAAAAAATTCTAAACGTCAGCGCGAGACCTCCTGGTATTTGATGAGTTGCAGACAAAGGTAGTCCGCTTTAATAAAAAAAATGTGCATCTGCTGCTAAGTGTATTGATTAAAGATATATGGTTAAAGTTAATTATTGAAAATTTAAATATTTCTCTATTATATTTCAGTAGTATTATTAATGATATAAATTTTCTCTTGTATAAGACAAAGGTCACATTATCGACTATTTTACAAATTTAAACATTTTAAGTTTCTAATTTTTTGTATACAAAAACACTGATTAAATAGGTTACTTTTATATCCGAGGCACCTCACAAATTAGTCAGAAAATGTTCTGATTAACGAAACTTATTCCAATAACGGATTCTTTGAAGATAACCTTAACTAATTTTGTGCTTTTAGGTACTTAAATTTAGTAAATTAGTAAAGTAGTTTAATATAGTTTACATCTATACCTGTACAGGTTATTAACAAATTTATTTTTAGTTGAAATTGTTGTCAATTATTTGATCAATAAAAATACGAGGATAAACCATACATCATTTTAGAATTTGACAAAACTCGATAAAGGAACTTAGAAATTTTGTTTTAGACTGTGTTAGACGGAAGAAAAGGAATTATGCATCCAGAATGTTTTCACTAAGTGACAAGAAGAGGTGGATGGCCCTTAAAGATTTGTGTATCAGGAACGAAAATAAAAAAGTACTACCGACGAACCTTGGCAATCCAAATGACATAAACAATTTCTGGCTGATTTTGTCAATAAAAAAAAATAATTTTGAAACTACTGTAAATTTTTATAATAATCTGCCACTACATTGCAATAAAAAGTTTAATTTTAAATTAAGTACAATTCAGGAGGTCGAATCAGCCCTCCAATCTGTTAAAATAAATGCATCTGCATGCAATGTGATGGGTTATCCCTCAGGATGTTAGACTATTATATGCCACACATATTACCTCAGGTTTGTCATTTAATTAATAGCTGTTTGGAAACGGGATATTCTCGTACTTCTTGGAATGAAGCTATTATACAACCCATTCATAAGACAAATGCCCCGACCACTTTGTCTGATTTACGCCCAATCAGCCTGTTACCCATACTCTCAAAAATTCTCAAAAAAGTAGTGCACAGATGACTGACTTTCTTACACAAAATAATATATTACCATAACAATAGTCTGGCTTCAGAAGGTCCCACAGCACGATTTCGGCACTTTTAAATGTCACAGACGATATTATGAGGGCAACAGATGCTAAGAAAAGCACTGCACTCGTGCTGTTGAAACTTTTCGAAAGCCTTTGATACAGTTGATGTAATCTGTGCAAAGTTAAACCAGTTAGTGATATTCCCCTAAACTTTTTTAAATGGTACTTATCTAGAAAAAAACAGATAGTAAAACTTAATAATGAGTCGTCTGAGACCTTATCTGTTATGACTGGTGTGCCACAGGGGTCTGTTTTAGGCATCTTGTTA
Source organism: Kuschelorhynchus macadamiae (assembly GCA_030620095.1). Taxonomy (NCBI): domain Eukaryota; kingdom Metazoa; phylum Arthropoda; class Insecta; order Coleoptera; family Curculionidae; genus Kuschelorhynchus; species Kuschelorhynchus macadamiae. The sequence continues at coordinate 37,767 of JAUTXW010004721.1, forward strand.
TTTTTGATTCACACTTTGTTCTTTTTAATAGATTAACTGCGTGCTCTGTTTCTGTTCTTCCTGAAAAAGCCAATGAGGCGGTTGGTCCCATAAATCATGACCTAAGTTTAATAAGTCAGTTTTCACAATCACACAATTTGACTCTTAAGGCCAAGAAGTCATACTTTTTGCTCTTTGGTAGTATCAAAAATCGGGAAAACTTGTTGCAAAACAATTTTAGTCTCATAGTGAATAATGAAAAGATACCATATATTGAATCTGCTCGAAATTTAGGCATAAACATTGACTCGAATCTAAGTTTTACAGAACATGTTTCTGGTTTACTAAGACGATCATACTGTATGCTTAGAATATTATATGCGAACAGGCATGTACTTAGTTCTAAACTTAGGAAAATGTTGTGCGAGTACACCATATTTCCAATATTTTATTATGGAAGCACGGTTTACGGTCCTTGTCCGGACATGGTTACCAGGAATCAGATTCAGAGAGTGCAACGCATATTTCGCAGGTTTGTGTTTGGATTAAGGAGATATGATCCAATTTCTGCAAACTTAAAATTTTTAGAGTGGCTACCCACGGTTAAAACATGGGAAATTCATTTATTAACTTTTACTTACCGATTATTGCGTACAAATAATCTCTTCTATTTACACCAAAAACTTTGCTACAGATCAAACTTACACGCTGTTTATGTTAGGTCTAGAAATATTCTTTCTCTCCCTAAATTTAGAACAGCGATATTTCAGCGTAGTTTTTCTTATGTTTCCGTTAAATTGTACAATAGCGTAAAACTCTGCCTTAAATAATATTCTATTCTGTCTTTCAAGCGATATATTTCCTCTTTTCTCTCCGTCGCTTTCTGACATCAAATAATGTATTACCTTTTCTTGTTTTATTTATTAGACGTCCTAATAATGACAAATTTATCCAGGTATATTACACATTTCATTATTTGAAAAGAGAAGTACAGTCATTATTGTAGTAAAGGGTTTAATAATCTTAATGTTTGCTATGTAATTTCATTTATAGTTAGGTTATATGTAAGAATAGCTAGTCAGCTAAATATCGCCTAATTGTGTATGTATTTGATAATTAATTAATAAAAGACGATTATTATTATTATTATTATTATTTTATAAGACTGGCCTCTAACACACATTAGTCAGTTGCTTTAAAGAATCAACAATAATTATTTCGAGTTCAATACAGAAACGGGTCTATATTTCCAAAGTTCATTACAAATAAAACTAAATGTCTTCATCCAATACAACTTGGCAATCATTCTTTTATAAAGAAAGTTGAATAAAATGCATTAAACGACAAGATTAGCATTACTTTGTGGAAATGCAAAAGACTTGCAGAAAGTATAAAAAAAAGAAAAAAGAATTAAGAGTTCTAATATCTGAAGAAATATTCTTTAGCGCATTGAATTTAATTAGTACTAAATATAGGAAAAAATAAAAGAATAATTAAAAATGAATAAAGTAGTATTCAGTCATACAATGAAAAACACATTAATTATAATTAACTAAAATAGATCTTCTTTGTTCGCCACTAAACCTGTTTGAAAACCTATTTGAAGGGTCTAATTAGTTTCTAACGATCCTTAAAGTTCTTCAATAATATATCAGCCACCAACCCGACAATGATAAATAAAAACCTAAATTTGAGAAGATAATAATAATCATCACGTAAATAACCGATTTTTAAAAGTACATCCAAATAATATAGTAGGAAGGAAGTAAATTTTTTCCGTTATTATTGAAAAAAAACAAGTATGACAGAAAACTGCTAGAAATATCGAGCTACAGTAGGATTTATCAAAACTACAGTAGGATTTACCAAAACTCCAATAGAGATCTAACAAAAAAGTATCAAGAAAAACCAAATTTTGGTAGCTCTTTTAAGAGAAAATCGATGTCTAAATAGAGTTTAGGAAAGAGGTTTGAAAATTTTCCATTTCACCGACAATGTTTATTCTAAAAAGAACAGATTCACTAAGACCCATCGCCAGTTGCATTAGTACACTTTGCTATAATCACGTCAGTTTTTCACCTTTTATTGTTTGCTTAAATCATTTTTGAACAAAAAAATATTTTTGAATTTGTTTAATATACAAAAAAAATCAATAGCATCGGATTGCCAATTAGTATTCTTTCACGTAGTCCCTGTGTTTAAAAACATTCAAAAATAATTAATAGTTGATATTATTATGAAAAAAACTCGGTAAATATCTTTACCCGGAACTTCATTCGTTATGAATTTTTCCTTTTATTAGGCATAGTCATTTAGTAACACATATACACTATCGTTTAAAACATTCATATTAGGCACCGTTTCGTTCATATTAGATTGCTACCAATATTTTACCAGTTTCCATATATGCCACACTTGATTTTTGGAAATATTTGAAAATAAATTAAATAAGTAAGTTGTAAATTGTACCAGTTGATCCTTATATCACATTTAATTGTTCGACAAAATTTTAAAGACAATTGTTTTAATGACAGTTTATCTTCATATCACAGTTAATGCTTGCACAAAACTTGAAATTAATCTGAAAAGTAGTTTTTTCAGACTGATTTTTTAAATATTTTATTAGGCTGCCATTTTGTTTTGCTATTTTATATTCATACCAAAATGTTACCAGTTCATGCTTATGTAATACTTGATTTTTGTGCAAAATTTGAGATTAGTTGGATAATTAGTTTTTTTAGTAATAAAAACCGACTTGAAATAAACACTTAAACTTAAAATATACGTTTCACAAGGCCGCTATCTTGTTCCGACATATTGGAATTTCATCAAAATATTACCAAGTCATTCCCATAACGTTTGCCTAATTTTGGAAGTCCATCTGATAATCAGTTTTTAAGCCATAGATAAATAGAAAATATGGAGGGTTGACTTGTGACAACCTTTTACTTAGGCCTCGTAGGTGGGCTCATTGTAACCTCCTTCGAAGGTTTACTCGTCAAGCCAGCCAACAGCATTAACGTAATTTAACACCGTAGCGGCCGAGTATCCTCCGATTGTGGCCATTTCTGGCCATCTTTCCCCCACAATGGATTCTCTGGTATTTACAAGAGCTGGACAGTAACAAATAATATGTTTTGCAGTCTCGTCATCCTCATTGCACCCTCTACAACTTGGATCCGGAAGAACGCCCAAGGTGTGAAGGTATTTGTTTAGCTTACAGGGTCCTGTTAGCATTCCTAGCGACGTCAGGGCCGCGGATTGCGGCACCTGAGTGTCTGAAGTCTTGTCTCTCCCATCTCTCTCTTAGAATTCCTATTGCCTGTTCGTTTATCTTTAGATTGATCGCCTTAGAGGATAGCGGCGCGGAGGGTTCAGGACCGTATGGTTTGGTCTTTGCCACGTTACGCGCCAACCTATCCGCTTTTTCATTTCCTTCGATTCCGCTATGTCCCTTAATCCATGACACTGTGACAGTATTCTCCTGGAAAACCGTCGCCAGCATCTGGTGACACTCAAGAATCGGTTTGGATGTAATTTTATTCTTTTTTAAGGTTTGCAAAACTTGTTTGCTGTCTGTGAGAATAATAACTTTAAGTTATGCCGCAAACTGACAGACAGAGAGACAAGCTGACAGACGGACTGACAGAATTGATAAAACTTATTTTTTGGCACCGAAGGACGAAAACGATAAGATATATAAAAATTGGAGTTTTTTCAGATTACACAAAATTTATTTGGTCGCCATTTTATTCTGCCGTTTTGAATTAGTAGCATAGTTTTACTAGTTCATCTCTATACCACAATTTGTTATAGCACATAATTTGAAATCGGTTCATTAAGTAGTTTTTCAAATTTTACTAGTTGATATAATACCTGATTTTTGTGCAGGCCGCCATCTTGTTCCGGTATTTGGGAAATATTACTAGGTCACCCACATGTGAGCTTAATGCGAAGTAAGGTAAAACCTGAGAGGGTGATTTTTCATATTACACAATTCAGTTTTGCTAGTTCATCTCTATACTACAATTATTTATGGCACACAATCTGAGATAAGTTCAACTGTTTTTTCAGGCTGAATTTCTAAATATTTTATTAAGCCGCCATTTTGTTCCGCCATCTTGTATTCGTACCAAAATTTGACCAGTTGATTCCAATTGGATACTTTGTTTTCATCTTATTGTTGTCATCTCTATACTACAATTAGTTATGGCATTACACAGTGTTTTCAGGATGTTTTTAATTTAATTAATAAATATTTTGTCAAGCCTACATTTTGTTAATTTTACCAGTTAATTCCTACGTAATACTTTTGTGCAAGAGATAAATTGGATAAGCACTTTCCTAGTAATAATCTTTTTAACATTTCACTAGGCCGCCATTTTGTTTTGCCATATTGGATTTTAACCAAAATACTACCAGGTCATCCCCATATGACCCTTAATTTTTGACCAAAATTTGAAGTCAATCGGATAAGTAGTTTTTAAGCTATTCCACGAACAGACAGACCGATGGAATAGAGAAGACATGTTTATCGTCATCTAGGGATCCTGAAACGTAAAGATCTGAAAAAATCTCGGAGGGTGATTTTTTTCTCGATTACAATACTTCCCTTTTACGAGGGAAGTTAAAATTAAACCGACTTGAAATAAACACTTAAACTTAAAATATACGATTTTTCACTTCATGGTACTAGATATTACCTAAAATATTAGATATTAGATATCATACTGTGTATGTCCTAATAAATTCTTAAAATGTGTGAAATCTGAAAGAAAGAAGCAGAAATTAAATAAATGACCTGCACTAGCAATACATATAAACATTTACCGTTTAGTTGAAGTTAATTTTTTTGTGTAAAAATTGTTTCTGTGCAGGGTGAGACAAAAACGCGCACCTATCCTAAAATGTATTTTTCCAGATGGAAAATAAAACACCCTGTATGTCTACGAATAAGAGCTAATTCCTATAAAAGTTAAGGGGTGGTGCATAATCAATAACTCCGTGAAAATCAAATTTTCAAGATAGTTTAAAAGCAATTAATTTAGAATACATGGTCTAGATGGAGACAATCGATACATAAATACATATTTCCTAATTAAAGTCGTACATAATAGTTAAATTGGTAACATATCTCGTGTATTCGAAGAAAACAAGGGCGGTAGTTTTAAAGCGACCTAGATGTTTTTATTGCTTTATCGACCTTTTGATCATTATAATTTAAAATTAGCAATGACATAATTTTCGGGCATACTGAAACTGTACAGTCGCTTATTTTAAATGAAAATTATAGTACACAATCACCTACCTATTTCTGTTAATCTTTTTAATCTACCATACGTAACCAACACAAAATTTCTAGTGAAAGTATCTGTCTTATTTTTTTAGAAAATCCGTCCATGAAAAATGTTATAGCGAAAAATGTGTCCAAATAATTTCAATCATTACTGACGAACCCTCTCGTTCATAAAAATGGCATAATAGCATTCGTTTCTGCCAAATATTCATTTCAGTAACACCAAATGGAAAAATTCATAAAGTAGTGCAGTAAAATAACTTTTACAAATTTCATTAATAAAATAAAAAACTCTTGCTCACTATAATTTCTTCAGGCTTCTTTCCGTTGAAATCTGCATATTAGTTTTTACCAGTTTGCCATTTAATTTTGCAAACATACCTTAGCGTTCGTTTCTTATTTATATGCCAAATCCCAAGAGATCCATAGCCATAAGCTATTTGAACAATTTAAAACTTTTCACTGAACTAAGAGAAACTCCGAAGAAAATTGTTGCCTCAAGGCACGTCGCGTGAGGCTTTCTAGGGAGAATTTATATACCAATATGTTTAAATCCTTTAAAACAAGTATAAGAAATCTTATATTACATTTCTGAAATAGGGTATGTAGAAAGTGGATTTACAAAAAGTGTCACGTTTTCTGGAAATGTTATTTGAAAGCGACAACACCTAGGAAAATATTAGTTGACGTCAATGTATTAAGAGCAGCCTATTTACACAGGGTGTTCCTTAATATCAAGTAAATATTAAAGGATGTAATTCCTTCGATCATCTTAAGAAAAAGAAATATAAATACAGTGCGTGAATAAGTATAATTAGTAAAGTAGAAACTATCAGTTAGAGATTAGTTTTAACAGCTATATAAACATACCAAATTTCATGAAAATGCCTTAAAGAATACATGCATTTACACAGAAATATAAACAGTCGCCTATATTCAAATAATTATCACCGACTTGTGAAGTTAGTACGGCAAAAATTTCCAGAGAACTGAATAATTTCAAGTGTCGTGAAACCGTATATTTCCACATATAATCGCGAAGGAAAATCGCTCCGTGTAACTAGTGGCATATGTAATATCCCTTCAGTCCCCATTTAAAAAACGAATGGTTAATATATTTTAATAACATCTATAAAACAGTAAGAAAACATACTCTTATGTTGTCCACACAACTACTAAACGTAAAAACGAAAATTCAGCCTAATAATTGAGTCCATATCAAAAAATCACTTTCTTATAAACGTAAACAATAAAACGCAGTGTTTTCCGGACGGAATAAGGTTTTCAAGTGACACAGAAACATCTCGCCTATATCGAAATGTATAAAGTTAACTAAGAATCTAAGGTAAATAAGCAAAAAACAAAATATTTACCTAGATATTATATACCCTTCAGACAATAAACTAAAATTAAGTTGACTCGAATTTTCTCAAAACAGTGCAACAATAAATGGATAAAATATAAGTCAGTCGATAACTTATATGAGTAAAGAAATTTCTGGAAAAGAAATTTTTAAATGCACTCGTTCCGTCTAAACAAGAAATGATAAAAATAAAATTTATTAAGATAAAATGCATATTTTAAAAGAAAGAAGATTATCGAAGCTCTCTTATATAGAATAATATGTTTCCAAATTTTTAACAGAAAACCTGATTTTGGTCCGATTCCGTTTCTCAACGAAAAACGCCTGTACGCGGTGAAATAAAAGCTTTAAAGCTATGGAGAGGATGCAAACATAAACTACACGGAGAACCCGAATAAATAATGGTCCTATCCGTGGACTAAATAGAGTTAGCGATTTTTAACAGAATTTAGAGAATCAAATTTATGTAAAAAATCCCAGACATAGATTTCCGTCCGTCCGTAGGGGACAATAATAGCAAGCCCATAAAACAACAAAATAAGTCAAGGAAAAATAAAAACCAATTTCCGGGAGCTCAAATTTTTACTGCAGCTTCTACATGTCTAAGAACAAGATTGACCATTTTTGGAGAGTCTAGAAAATCCGACTTTGCTCTGATTAGTCCAAATGTTCAAAAATAGGCGAGTACCGGAAAAGTGAACCAAAATGGCGCATTTTCTGGCCCCAAAATCAGATTGATCTATGAAGTTGCTGCATTAACACGTTTAGTTCCAAAGCCATCGATAAGGAATTTTCCTTCACCGAGGGACTGCCCTAGAGAGGTTATCCAGGTATATGCCAATAGTCTGTCTCAAGCATTCGAAAGCTACTTAATGGCCTCTGTTTGATCCTATCTGTGCTTAATCCATTTTTCCGAATTTTTACAAGGGTTTTAAAATTCCCCGGTGCTAGTTTTAATTCCCTTTGAAAAGTTGGAAATTTCTAAGTTTTCTTTAGGCCTTCAGCAGTGTTAATTTTAAACTTTATTATTTTTCAAGAAGTTTAAATTTGACCTTGAACATTTAATTGACTTTCTAGAACATTTAAAATTTTGTAATTTTGCTTGGAATATTTTGTGCATATTTTTAACTTGAACTATTATGATCACACATTTTTATCGGTGAAGATAGTGTTATCTGATAAAATCTTTACAAGTTCGCGATACTTTTATTTATCGATCCGCTCATAAACAATTTTCCTTTTCATAAAGGATACTTGCTAAACATTTTTGACTTAAACTAATTTTCTAATTTTTTCAAATAAACTGCGATCCAAATTTGTCAACTTTAACTTTTAAAAATATGTCAAGAGATGGTTTTTTGGAATATTAAATATTTTGCTTTGAACTTACCGTAAACAATTTTAATTGTTGATAATAACTTTTAAAACTTTTCATTTCTAATTTAACTGTGTCAAACTTCTCATTTTTGACAAACCAAATTGTGACTTTACAGGTTCCTTCCTTAATTGCATGGTTCTTAATTTATTTATCAGATAAAAACTATAAAAATTTACATTTATGTACTTAGTTTTTTCTCAATTAGGGCATGTTATATTTATAAGATATTTAAGGGGTAGCTTCGAAAATACGCTTTTAAACTTATCCTATCTGACTAATTGACTCGCAGAGCTACTGAAACCAGTTCTCTTAAAAGTAAAGGCTTGTCTGGAGTAGGTGTATTAGAAATCCGTGCAGGGAACTGAATGTGCATCTATTTGTGGTATTTTGTAACTACCATCATTTTGGTAATTTCGGGGCGTGGCACGTCGTGGTGCAATAAGATTTTTCATAGTTGTTTATAATTCTGTTTGACAAGATTTTATTTGTTGTTAACTTTTATTGAAAAACTTTAACTATAAATTGCTGAATAAGTTTGTCTTTAATTAATAACTTAATAAACTGAAATTAATTTGATAACCAATCCTTAAACACATTTCTTTTAAACAGTTTAACGTAGAAATTCTTTCTGTTTCGAAATCAAAGTCTTGGACCAGCTTAGCCAAAGTTTTGTCTTTGACTGATAGCGACCTGACGCAGTAGTAATTAGCCGAATTTCGCAAGCAGTAATCAATGTGTTGTTGGATAAGATCCTGAGTAAAGTTATCCGTTTTTATAACGTAATATTGAAAAGAGGAAATTAATTCCCACCAAAAACAATAACAAAGAATAAACCAAAAAAGATACTTTTGGACACTTGTTAAAAGAAAATTAAACAAATTTTCAAATTTTAACTTGTAAGCTGTGTTGTTTTCCCCAGGACATTTTTGTAAATAAATTTTAATTAACGCAACGCGATTGTTGAACTTAAACTGTGAAGTGAATAATCAAACTTAATAGAAATCAGTGAAGTGCAACATATTAACGAAAAAACTAAACTGCGGGTCTCTTGAAAGACTTTGTGAAAGCTTTCAGAAAGTAAGCCACTTTTTGTGTTAGTAAACATTTAACAAAAAGTAATTTGTATATTTAGTTGCACAATTTTATCCATCCGGAGTCCATGTCTAACAAGGGTAAAAAAAACCGTATGTAATTTTAAGGTGTATTGATTTATGAAATTTATTTTAGCAACTTACTTTACTTACTTTCCCCCATAATACCTTCCTGTCGCTACTCTCAGAACTTGTTTCACAGTTGTGAAATTTGGTTTAAAAATAATAAATTACTAAATAGCATATTTAGGCAGAGCCTACTTCTGACTCTGTTTTCCGATAATATATGTTTAAATTCACGCCCGGCGACTTTTCTTCCCCTTTAGAGACCCCAGAACTCCCAATCTTCTTTAAAGCGGGTGCCAAATTTCCAGAGGGTGACCATGTATAGAACTAAATAAAAACTTAAGAGATGATTCTAGCTATAAATCATTTAGTCATAGCTCGCTAGTGTCTACTGGCCATAACACAGCATATAATAGCTTTAATCAAAGTACCAAGGTTAACAGTAGTACCTTAGAAGTGCAAGAATTAATTCAATTCAAGAACATTATCTCAAACAATATCATTCATCAAAGTAATTCTACAGGAAGCACTAATAGCTATACCCATGACACCATGAAAAACGATATTTTAGTTGGGTTTTCTCATTATTATCATGTACAATTGCATGAAACCGTATCTTTGAGGGAAATTATTTTGATAAACCTAAATAATTAAAATACCAATATTAATACCTCTTTCTCTGAGTTCACAAGTAACCCAGAGACTACAGATGTCTTCAACTATGATTACCACTTTTCTTCTAACAACCATCAACGACATACGAGCCATATTTTAAACGAACGCGCTCTTCCATTAAACTTTCTGGGGAAATCTTACCAGATTGCAATGCTTATTTAAATAATAAAAATTTAAATTCAAATAATATTAAAAATCGAACTAACCGAAAATACCACGTTGGAGAACACAAGTTGTTCGAAGAATCTTTTTAGAAAAAACAGCTGTATTCTTACCACATACAAAGTGTGCAAGCACTGTTCCCATTACGGATAAATTTTTGCCAATGGTAACTTCAAGCGTTAGGGGCAGATCTCCACTTTGAATGTCAAATTTTGTTCTCGACACCGCAATTCAGCATTATGGTACGCGAACTTCTTATAGAGTTTACCCTAAGAGATAGTTAGGTGGGAGAAAACGGCTAATTAAGTCACCCGCCTTTAGTAGTTTAGATTTCTTTTTATGAGGACATCTTAAGTCCTTCGGTTTCACAACATATGTGCATAATGTAGCGGACTTAAGAAACAGAACAGCTGCTGCATTGGAAAAGTAGACAGTTCAATGAGAAGTTGGACGGAGGCGTATGTATTAGCTGAAAGAAGTCATTTCAAATAATTACTGTAATTTTATTATATTCAGCTTTTTTTATTTATCTATAAATTTGAATTCATTTTTAAATAATAGAACAAAACCCGAACTCTATTTTTAAATTTAGTTATCGCATTTTATTACACCTCGTATCTCAGGAACTAAACATCATTTTACTAACTTTTTTCTGAGCTATTTTAACCCCAACTAAAACGAGACAAGCGGTAGTAGGATGTTCTAAAAGCATGCATTAAACCAGAATTTCTCGAGAACAACTTGCCGAATCATAAAATACTAAAAAGCTTTTTATTGTACTTTTACTTGCCCTAAACGAGAAAGCAAGTGAATTAAAAAAAATCAGTCGAGCTAACCATTTTTTTATTAAGAAGGGCGGGGATTGTTACCTATATCTACGCCCATGGTTGAAACATAAGACGGTTTTATACAGTCTAATTGTATCCTTTAAAAACCTTATAGTTATTGTCGAATTTTAATCACATAGCTCTTACTATTATGAAATTACTGAAAGATCGTATTTTTGTTTTAAATTTTAACATCCTGTATCACGAAAATAGAGCATTTGTTGACACATACTTATACAACTTTTTTAAAATTATCCAAAGGATCACCTTTACTATTTACTTGTCATTTAGAAACACCTCGTATATACAGCCGGCGCGCATCGTCCTCCTACAATGCAGACATGATATGTTAAAAGTTACTGTCTGAAGTAACAGTACAATAAATAAAAAAAATCGGTAAATTTCCTTTACCCGGAACTTGCTTCGTTTGTTAGGAATTGTTGATTTTTTTCGATTTGTTAGGAATAGTGAAGTGTGACCCAATTTAGTTCAGTGAATAATCACAGTATATATGTGTTACATGTTATTGTCTTTTCATACATTTTTATTGGGCGCCATTTGGTTCCATCATATTGGTTTCCTACCAACATTTTACCAGTTTCTTACGACTTATGCCACACTTGAGTTCTGGGCAAAATTTAAATTAAATTCAACAAGAAGTTTTTACATTGACACATACCGCCATTTTATTACGTTATGTTGAATTCGTACCAGTTTATCCCATTTTCATTGAAGAAAACTTTCTTATGTTGATTTTTTTAAATTTTGTTTGGCGCCATTTTGTTTCGCCATTTTAATTCCTACCACAACTTTACAAGTTTACCTCTATATCACACTTAATTTTTTTTTGCTATTTTTTGTTTGCTATCTTGGACTCATATCAAAATGTTACCAGTTCATTCATAAGTAACACTTAATTTTTGTGCAAATGTGAGATAAATAGGTGGATTACTTTTTAAGTAAAAATTTGTTTAACATTGTTTGGCTATATTGGATTGTTACCTAAATATCAGGTCATCCGCATATGACCCTTAACTTTACACTAAAACTTGAAAATAATCTGTTAAGTAGCTTTTAAGCCATGCCTGGAACTGACAGATAGACAGAGAGACCGACAGACGGAACGACGGAATTGATAAAACATATTTTTTGGCATCTAGGGAACGTGAAGATATGTAAAAGGGTTGAGAGGGTGATTTTTTCAGGATTGCAAACAGTTTATTTGGTCGTCATTTTGTTCCACCATTTTAAGTTACTAATACAGTTTGACTAGTTGATTCCTATAACACAATTAATTATAACACAATTCAATCCATTAGATAGTTATTTTAGGCTGTATTTTTAAATATTTTATTAAGCCGCAGTTTTGTTCGGTCATCTTGGATCGCACCAAAATGTTACCAGTTGTTACAGACATTATATTTGTGCATAATTTCAGAAAAATTGGATAAGTAGTTTTTTAATAAAATTTTTTTTAACATTTCACTAGACCGCCATTTTGTTTTGCGATATTGGATTTTTACCAAAATATTACCAGGTCATCCTCCTATGATCCGTAATTTTTTATCAAAATTTGAAGTTAATTGGGTAAGTGGTCTTTAAACTATGCCGCGAACTGATAGACAGATCCACAGACGAGACGAATCGACGGAATTGATAAATATATTTTTTGATATCTAGTGACTCTAAAACCTGAAGATGTGTATAACCTGAAAGGGTGATTTTTCACAATTACAAACATTTTATTTAGCCGACATTTTATTCGGCCATTTTGAATTAGTACCACAATTCTACTAGTCGATCGCTATACCATAATTAGATATGTCATTTTGGATTCGTACCACAATGTTACCAGTTGACTCCAACATAATGATGTTTGAGCAATATTTGAGATAAAATGGATAAGTAGTTTTCTAATAATAATTTGTTAACATTTCACGAGGCCACCATTTTGTTTCGCTTAAAATGTTTTTGACCAAAATTTGAAGTCAACTGGGTAAGTAGTTTTTTAGCTATGCAGCGAAAAGATAGACAGACAGACCGACGGAATTGAGACAACATGTTTTTCGGCATCTAGGGACCCGGACACGTGAAAAAATCTTGGAGGGCGACAATACTTCCCTTTTACAAGGGAAGTAAAACAACACTCTCAACAAAGGACCCCTAAGAAACCCTTACCCTTAAAATACGACTTAATAATCAAATTTGTTTTACTCGAGCAATATCTGATAGATATTTATATTTACTTTGTGCTCTTAAAATTAATTATCGTAATTACATTGTTTTCCTTCGAACCAACGAAAACAGATATTGCTGTGCAGCAACTGATTTAGCATAAGCTTAAATGTATTAAAAATAATTATTTTGCTTTCAAACATTAATTTAAGTTATATTAAATTTTTGCTTTTAAGCGGAAAAAGTAAATACCGTTTTTTAGAATTTAATTACTTTGAAGATATAGATCTCAACAGAAAAAGAAATTATTGTCAGTTCATTTTATGAAATTTTATTTAGATTTTTTTAAATATAGACAAATATACAAAAATAAGAAACATTATTCCATTATTTGTTCAAAATAAGAAAATAAATATAGACAAGTTTTTTTTGATACTAAGCGAGCTAGGCGGCCGTTAAGTCAAGATTTTGAAATAATTCATTTCTTCTTCAAGGTTCCATAAATAATAAATACCAAAATTTTCAGAAAATTTAAGTTTTTTCAACAATTAAAACAAATTTACACTAATTAAAATGTAAAGAAAATTTTGAATTAGATTTCAGAAATATATAAAGTTTAAAATTAGATTGACTTTGCCTACTAAAATTTTGACTTTATTTGGCAAGAAATAAACAATCTAAAACCAACTGTTTTTCTATTAAGTAATGAGAGATATAGGTAAATATGTAAAAATGAATGTTATAAAAAGAGGTATGTTCAATTTTTTTTTAATTAGGTAATACGTTATACAGTATATGAAGCAAAATATTAGAAACAATTTGAAATAGAAATATTTATAATTTTAAAGCAATTATTCGTCTTATAAAATTAAAATATAAGAATAAATCTATGGCTGAACGCTTGGGAACTCCACGTGCCGTTGTGACCGTTCAATAAGTCCTGCATCACTTTTGTGTAACTCTGTTATTTTACTTAATCTTTGTTTTGTTTGACCAATGTATTGTGTATCACGATTAAAACAAGGAAAAGAATAAAGGCAATTATACTGGTTTAGGATGTATATGATTACTTTCATAATTATTGTCTTTTAGGATATTATTATTTCTAGTGTTGTATAATATCTTTTTAATAAGTTTAATTGGGTACGAGTTATTTAGTAAAATTTGTTGGATGATCCTGAAGCTTTTTTGCTTTAATGTTGGATGTAATAATTTTTAATTCTATTTTTTTATAGTTAAGATTAAATTAATTTTCATTTTCTTACTAAGATATGATCTATAATTAATATATCTACGGGAACTGGTAGATTTGATATCCCAATCTGTAATTAATTTACTATTTTCATCATACATTTGTATCTAAAGATGGGAGACATAGTTTCTTTCTCTAATGTAAATTACAAATTTGAATTATAATCATTAAAAATTTGAATAACCTCATCGAATTTATTATATAGCTAACTGAAGTCCTTACTTAGAATCACATGTGTTTGCGGTTGGCCAAATTTCATTGTGCATCAGCGGTCACCACGGCCGTTTGTTACTACGGCTCTTACACTCATCTTCTACCAAAAAAAGTGCCGCGAAAGTAAACATTTTTAAGAAAAATTTAAATTTTTTCAAAAAACAGAATTTTTTTTAAAAAATGCTCAGAAAGCTACACAAAATGGACTATTTCGGAACGATCCTGGAATATATATAGGAGGTTTAACTAGGAGGTTAAATATAAGTACATTTTCCAAAAACGAATACATTTTCCACACTAACCACTTTAAAGTCCAACTTTAATCTCACTTTGCCTCTTACTGCGAATAGTAGGGGTATCTTTTTTATGAAAATAGATTTGACATTTGGATAAATTGAGACGAAATTTCGAAATTCTAACTTTAACGGACAAATTACTGCGACGTTTCACATTTGCCACTTTAAGTCCAACTTTAATCTCACACTGCCGTTTACTGCGAATAGTGATCGATATTATTAGACCCGCGAATGAAGTATTTATTTGCCTTCCAAAAAATTATAAGATAAAAGACGAAAAATGCTAGGTGACTGTGGCTTTGAGAATAAAACGGATTGGTATTTAAAGAAATTTTTAATAGGAAACTGATCGGAATGATACTCTATTATATCATATCCTATATATTTAATACACTAAGTCAGATTTTTCAGCAAGTTCATGAAAGTACTGCACCAATATACATGATTTTTTTAATGATTATCTGGTTGCCGAGATCTTTCAACACTATTTTTTGTATTGTTTTATTGCGTATTTTTCCTATAAAACCAATATGTTTTTATTCAATAACATTTTTGAACGATGTGGTTAATAGGTCCCATATTCTGATAATTCCAGTGGAAACTCAGCGAGCCATCTAACGGAAAAGGCACAATAAGGTCTGCCGAACCAGCTAGTAATTCTTTAACAAAGGTGAAATTTATATTTTTGTGATTTTTTATTTCATTTTACAGTGCACTATTGTATCATATTTCTAAATTAATCTAAATATTATTGTGTCAGTTTATTCTTCTGAAAGCATCGAGCCCCAATAATATGTTTTGCCATTAAGATACAAGACAGTGCGAGAAGAATGTTCAACTTCTAAAGATCCTTGTCATTGCTTTATTATTCCTATTTACATTATTTTGTTCCTTTTTATTTGATTCATATGTTTTAAAGACAAATAAAGTTCTTTTTTACGTATTTACTACTAGGTGTCTGCAATAAGTGTTGTATATACATCTATGTTTTATTTAGCATGTATAAATATTTTCTGTTTTGCGTATTTGCTCTTAGTTTCTGAACTATTTAATTTTTTTTTTGTAAAGTCAACTACCACAATCGTATTAAGGATTCATGTTATGAATGCACTTTTATAATGTTAAAATCCAAAAAACGTCTATTCATTTCATTCTTACTTCGTGCTTTTATTGAATCATACGATATAGCTACGAAGAACTTCATTATTTTTTCAACTTGTGACTTTTAAATAATACTACTTATTCTTCCAAATTTGTCAGAAGCAATATTCTAAGAATATTTTGCATAAAATAGTATAATGTACGAAATAATTAAGGAATTGTTTTCAATTTGATACAGTGAAATAGCCTTTCCATGTCAGGACTAAAAGTGAATGTGATGAAAATACTTTTTTAATTTGCCTGCCCACGTTTTTAAATTTACATTATAACTTTTTACAACATATGTATCTGCGTTTCAGGTATAGAAACTTTATAAGCGCATATTCGTATTAACAATTATTTGGTGTAAAATAGAAATTTATAATAAACCTTATTCAACAAAACACGAATGTTAAAAAAATATATCAATTTAATTCATGAGACTAATTCAAATGCTGTAAAATAACAAAGTTATAAAATAATGAACAGTAATACATGAATTGAAGGATTGTGATTAGAAGTGCCAACTTAAAATAAGAACCAAACAGTTGTGGGTTACCAAAGAACTGAGTATAAATGAAATTAAATAGTAAAAATTCTTTCTACCAAATGATATATTATCTTTGCATTATTTACTTTTTTAACTTAAGTGTTTCAATGTTAATATTTTTTGTCAGTAAGAGTATTTGCTATGTAGAAAATTAAATTTTTCTACAACGATATTATTGCTTACTAATTAATTTTACATAATAAAGGTTTTTTGGTTTTGTTTCCTTCGCGATTTGAAAATGGTAAATTGACAGACCATATTTTTTTATTTGACAAATATATTTCGTGATAATGCCAAAAACGAAAAATATCTCAAATACTAAGCGATTTGATCCTGTTTATGTTAAAGCGAAAAAGCATAAAAGTGACAAAAAAAATAAAAAATCCAGAATTTCGAGCAGAAAAAATAAAAAGATGATTGAAAAAAGATTAAGAACACTTTATTAGCACAGACTTTAAAGTTTAAAATTTTTTTCGAGATTGGTTAAATGTTTACCAGAATGCTTATGATGAAGTATTTTGGAATTGAACTTTCACCAGTCGTTAAAGACGGTAATGACTTTAGATGACGCAGTTTTTTTTCACGTCTGTAAGGTATATTTTGTAAGCAAAGATTAGAAAGTTTTCCCTTCAAAGAAAGAGGAAAAATATACCATCTAAAATATTAAAATGTATTGAGCGTTTAATGACTCTTTGTAAAATCAATGAGTAGATAAATACCTTTTTCCCCTAATATTGTTTTATTTTTCCTCTACTGAACTAAATGGAATGATCTCACTACCTTTTTTTATTAAAATAATTCGTAACTGATCAGATACAGATACAAATCAGTTATTCCAGGTTGATCTGGAAAGGGAAAGGCTAACCACGTTGGGTGCCATTTTGTGGGCTGATATGGTATTAATCGCGTCCAAAGTTGACCGGTTCTGGAGTTGCGAGATCCTTGGGCTAAAACATGGAGGGTAAACTATGTCGTTGCACTCGAGGGACTGCAAGTCTTTGGAGCATATCTGGCTGGTCTTTGATGGTGGACGTTGTTTTATGAAGGGTGTCAGCTTCGTGGTCGAGAATTCGGCTAGCTTGAATTGAAGATTTTTAGGCCATACATGACAGGCAAACTTCTTATTTCAGACCTGTCGAGTCTTAGGGCTGTCAAGGTGTAAGAGGTTCTCCTCATTCCTTTAGTGGTAATTAAAATACAGGTTGGACGCTTATGGTGTCTTATACAAGGTTCTCCGATACTTAAGGCGTTTTTTAAGAGAACGTGAACATTACATAGCGACGCCTTAGATAATACTAAAAGGATGTTAGTGTAGAATAGTGTACCGGGTTTCTGCGGACACGTAGATTGTCCAGGAGTAGACATATCTCACTCCATGCTTTGCAGCACTGTTCAAGGTCAACATTAGGGGTTCCTGCTATTTGTTTTCATTTCGCTGAATGAGTCAGGTCTTTGTAGGAGATTGTTAAAAGGTGTACTTGTATATTTAATAGAAATCGTGAACGTGAACAGCTGGAAATGTTTCGGAGTATTGCGCCCTCTATGCAAATGCAGGTTGCCACTTTATCGGCATTCTTGGGGTGGCAAAAGAAGGAGGTTTCGAACTGGTGCAAATAAATATGTCATTGTGTATTATCACTTATGGGGGTGAGATGGAAATTCATGTCACCAGTCTAGCTGGGATTTCTGGGTCTTCCAGAAGTACAGGCCGGCAAGATATTTCAGGTTCTAAAATGGTGTAAATAGGGAAGATATATGGGTATAATTAACGACGGCCCGATCTCTTAATCCGGGATAGAAGGTGCCCAAGTAGCAATCTGCAGTTGCATTTTCGACCGTAAAGTGGCCGCTACTTCGAGAGATTTTCCCCATTATTCTTAAAGGATATAGGGGATCCTATACCATGTGAACTTTGGCGTCTGCGGCGCACAAGATGTCTAAAGGCATCGGAAGTATTACTCGTTTTCAAGGGTGAACGTGTGGTAGTTCAGAAAGATGCATTCTGTAGGAATACTACCGAAGACAGAAAAGTAAGATCATATGTTAGGTATTAAACAACTAGTTATTTACAATGACAAAATTTTTACTCATACAGCTACAAGTATTAGCGAGGTAGAGAGTAATAATAAATTACCGAAAAATTCCCTTACATTTACCGAAATTTAGCTTAAGGATGAAATATTTTTGGTTCAATTGGTTTATATGTTTCGGAGCATCTTTCTCACCATGTCTCATAACTTTTAGCATATCTACCAATACATCAGAAACTAACTGCGACAAATACACAGTATCATCTCTAGGTAATCGATTAAGTACCTCATTCATCATCAGGGATTAAAAGGTAATATATCACATTTCTTAAAACCAGGTATTAAGTTTTGCGGATAGTAATTGGGGCAAACAAAATCGCACAACTTTTTTAGTAATCCTTGAAATTGTTCCTTTTCGATTGTTTGAGATTTTCTTTTTTGAGTGCTTTTCTAGGCGTCCCATATATCTCTCCATTTTATTTTTAAACATGCATAAAATGCGATATCTGATTGTTGACATACGTGGAGTTTTTTGAAAAACTGGTAAAAATTATGTTATTTGGTATAAGTGGTATGTATATAGTATTTCCGAAGAAAAGTGGATTGAAAAGTTCTCTCCCAGCAAAACAATTTTTTCATTTCTGTTAATTATTTTTATATATGGAACAAACAGTTTACAAAACCAATCAGTTATTATTACTACGGAATTAAATAATCCACTTTTGCTTCTATTAATCTTGTGTATTCCATCCTTCCATCCATGTCGACCATAAATTCTCGGATTTATAGATAACATACGGTGGTATCATTACACTACTTGCATATTCACAAATGATGACAGATATGCTTAACTTTGTTGAATCTTGGATTCGATGTGAATATTTTCTGAACCCCTTAAAATGTAAATTTCTTACACCCCGGAGCATCGAACAAATTTGTCTCGTCGTAATTATAAATCCTTGTTGAGCTTATCAAATCACCGTCTTCTGAATGACTACCACGCAAGGTATTAAAGTATGTCGTCATTTCTTCTGGGATGTGTTCTCTTTAGCCACCTTAATACATTTAATCCATTGATTGTGGTCCACTTAGAAGCAGGAAGATTTCCTTCTTTAAATTGCGGAAGTACAACCCTTTTTCTATCGCAAAAATCACTCACTTTTACTAAAGGGAAAGCACCACTTGCTTACTTTTATTTATTTCATTTCCATGTCATGTGTTAATATAAAGGGTTGACCAATTTTTCCTTAATATTTTTCTATTACCTTTATAAATTAAGTGACCTTTGAAATATTAAATATTTTTGCACCAAGGTTTCTCGAAATCTGTCCCGATTTTTTGTGCGAGCTTATTTTTGTTTTCGCCTTCATCAAAACAAGAATATTTTCTTTAGCCAGTTTCTAAATCAATCAAAAAATTAACTTTGAGCGCTATTAAGTATATTAAAAGCACTAGAATATCTACGGTTAACCCTTTGGCCAACATTAGCATATTATCCGATTCCCAGTAAGCACTATTATCTTAATAATGATAATTATAAGCATTTCACCATCGCAGATATATTAAGCATTGTGTCCAACTTGTATGCTAAAAATACGTATTAAATTTGTGTAGGTTAAAGGTCATGCTGCAAATGATGCGGTCACATCAGGTATACCAATATTCATATTCCTAAAATTAAAACTATCTAACAAGTTTTATTGTGTGGCAGCTATATATAGACCACCTCGGAGTGATTCATTTTTTAAAGATATAGACAATATTTTCTCCTTTGTATGTAGAAAAATACGTTGCATGTTTTGGCGATTTTAATATTATTTTTTTCAGTATACCTAACCCTGTTTTAACATTCCCCAATACTTATAATATGATATAATATATTTTTACTTAAAAATAAAATAATTCCAAAAATTATTACGTGTCGTTCTTTTGATCATTTTAACTATGAAAATTGTATCTCCAATATTTCAGCATTTGACTGGCTTTCACTAATTAGTAATAATAGTATAGATCAAAAACTAATAGTTTTTAATAATTTTATTATTTCTTTATTTGACAGCATACACCAGCACTGACACGTAAAATAACTAAACCTAAAGCACAGTGGTTAACTCCCAATATAAGAATGTTAATCAAAGATAAATCTAAGGATTTGCAAAAATATAAGATTTTTAGATCTCGGGAGGGCTAGAGTAATTACAAACAACTGAGAAACCTCACTGTATCTATGATCAGGCGTGAAAAGCAAAACTATCTAAATTCAATAGCATTAGAAAATAATAGTCGTAAAATTTGGGCTGTTTTTGTAACTGGTAACTTGCCTGTTAGTCTTTCAGATCCTAAATTTCTAAATACCTATTTTGCCCAATGTGTCTAGGATGCTACTAATTAATGTGATGATATATTAAATTTTACATCAATAATATTTTTGCAGCAACTAGCCAATTTTCTTTTAAACTCAGTGATATAAATGAAATTAACAAAACTCTGCTTGCTTTAAAGAGGGATTCCGTGGGTTCTAACGATATCTCTTTTAGGATGCTGCTTTACTGTAGCCTCCACATTGACGTAATTTTACTACACATAATTAATTGCTGCTTTGAAAAATCTTTTTTTCCACGGTTTGGCCATTGGTATCCAACTTCCTAGACATAAAGATCCACAAACTTGTTGGAAAAAGGTTCATACTATTCTGCAAAAGTATCATCCTTATCAAGTCAGGTCAGTTCAACATTTATCAGATGACAATAAAAAACAGAGATACCGATTTTCTGCAGACATACTAAAGAGATTAGAAGTCGATAACCAATTTCTTGACAAAGTTCTGTGGTCAGATGAAGCTACGTTTACGACAGCGGATATCTTTAATAGGAGAAATAAACATTTCTGGGCTGCCAAAATCCCCATAAAATAGAAGGGGTGAAAAAGCAGGGTCGTAAGGTTTTGCATGTGTGGTCTATTAAAAAATAAAGTATTAGAACTCACAATCTTTAGCAGGAGATCACTATTAAAGCTTTCTAAAGCATGAAGTAGAGGAGTTTTTGGAGAATATTCCAACTGACCAGTATAGAGATATTATTTGGCATTAAGATGACGCACCTCCTCATAACATTCAAATGGTGACTCATTTTTATAATAACTAGTATAATTTGTGGGTAGGGAGACACAAGCCCATTCAGTGGTCAGCAAATAGTCCTGATATTACCCGCTAAAAAATTTCTTGTGAGGATATTTGAAGGACAAAATTTACTTCAATAAAACACATAATTTTTCGCAGAATTACGGTAGAAAATTAAACAAGAATTTATGATTTTAAATAACGAATTGTATTAAGATAGAGGTTCCTGTGTAAATATTTAACTAATGTATTCAAATATTTATTACTTTTTCAGACTGTTAAAATTCAAACTTTTCTTAATATATAATTTCAGTTCATTTGTGTTGTTAACCGTCTTCATCCATGCCTAAAGGCCGTTTTACATGCTGCAATTCCTTCTTGCAAGTTGCAATAGTCTTGAACAAAAGCATGCGCATTGGCAAGACATTTGTACCTTTTGTCAAACTGTGCATGCCTTTGTTCAAAACTATTGCATATTGCAAAGAAGAATTGCAGCATGTAAAACGGCCTTTAGATCCAACATCTATCAAATTCTATTTGGTTTTCATGGCTTGCTAGATCAAAGAAGGGGAAGGGATGCTCTATTGCTATTAAAATAATAGTTTTAGAAAAGAGGAAAACAAGATTTCATATTTTAAATAAAATATAGGATACTCCATTTGAAACAATATTTATTTTTCCAATTGTGGGTTTTTTTTAATGTCGTATCTAAAATCTCCGTAAAAAATATTTTTGTATTCTTTCAAATAACACCTTTAAAGGCGTGCTAAATTATAGGGAAAAACCCTGTACGTTAAGCAGAATTTAATTTTTACAAGCTATTATTTAACTTCCTTTTTTCGTATGTCTGTTTTCCGGTTCAAAATTTGTAATCCATTTTTCAGATTGAGCTAAAATTTGGCATACCTATATAACGCCGGTGACACTATAATAATATGGTACTATGAAGCTGGTCTGATGATAGAGCCGAAAATGTATTATTTTTATTATTATTACAAGCTATTATATTTAACTTTTGTATGTAATGTATTATTTTTATTATTATTACAAGCTATTATATTTAACTTACTTTGCTTGTATGCCTGTCTTTCCGGTTTAGCTAAAATTTAACACACCTATGTAACTTCGGTAACAATTCAGGTGGTGTCCAGGACAAAATGAAAAAACGATATAACCAAAATAAAAAATTAAATGAAACAGTAACACAACGAAACAGACGTCTTAAAAACAAATATCAAGAAAAAACAAAAAAATTGTAGAAACAGAAAAAAGCAAAGAATGAAAAACCAGTACTGAGATTATCATATTGACTTAACATCTTGAAAACTTGCAAATTACGAGCGAGGTTTGTATAAATCGTGAAAAGGTGGCCTTACCTACATAAATGAAGAAAATATAAAAAATAAAAAAATTCATATCCAAACATTTTTGCAACACATGACCTTTATCTGTTTTTGGTATCGTATATAATTTTATGCATTTGCTAGGTATTCCATCAATTTTATAAAAATCATATTTTTTAAGAAAATGTTTGTTTTTTGTTGTTGTAAAATTATAAGAATCAAAATATGCGCAAAAGAGTCCCCATAAATATCTGCTCACGCATTTGCATTTATAATTCGTTGGCGGTGGCTAATGCCGAATTTGCAAGAACGGAGGAAAACAAATAATCACGACCTAAGAATGTTATTTTAAGAGTCCTTCATGTTTCCATTACCTTACTGGTAAATTAAAATTCTCGAAAGCCGGCGTGTATGTGATTTCTCCTTTCAACTTCCTTCAAAAATTGAAGTCCAGATGGTTCACTACCCAGTCCTTTACAGACTACATTAACTTTTATACTAAATCCAACAAAATAAATGGAATGAGGAATGAATAGATCTAAAAGGTATATTGTATGTATGTTAAACCTTATATTGACAAAACTGAGAAACTCTCTGATTTAAGAATTATAAACTTTAAACATTTAAACAACCCTTAACAGTGAGAAACATTAAGTTTAAATATCGCTAAACATTGTTGAGCTAGCATCCATAAAATGTAACCATTAACAACGTTTAAAAGATCGGTAAATTTTCTTTACCCGGGACTTCCATCGTTATGAATATTTCCTTTTATTAGGAATAGTGAGACTAAATTTAATTTGGCACATAGTCATTTAGTAACGCATATCTTTTCAAATATTTCTATTGGGCGTCATTTTGTTTCAACATATTGAATTTGTACCAATTTTTTTTGGAGTATAATTTAAAATACATTCAATAAATAATTTTTACACTGATTTTATAAGATTTTGCTCCGTCGTTTTATATTCGTATCAGTTTATCCTTATGTCATTTTATTTTTCTGCAAAATTTGCAGTCAATTAAGGAGTTGTTTTTTAAGGTGATTTCTTAAACATTTTATTAGGTCGCCATTTTGAATTCGTACCACAGTTTTATCAGGTTATCTTTATATCACTCTTAATGCTTGCACAAATGAAATTAATTTAATAAGTAATCGTTCAGACTGACGTTTTATTAGACCGCCATGTTGTTTTGCTGATTCCTACCAAAATGTTACCAGTTCATTCGTATGTAACACTTGATTTTTGTGCAAAATTTAAGACAAATTAGATAATTGTTTTTTAGTAATAATTTTTTGACATTTCACCAGTGCCTTTTTTTCGCTAAGTCATTTCGTTTCGCCATATTGGATTTTTACCAAAATAATTCCCACAAGAATCTGAAGTCAATCGGGTAAGTAGTTTTTTAGCTACCCCGCGAATTGACAGATAGATCGATGGAATTGAGAAAATATATTTTTGGAATCTAGGGACGCAAAAACGTGAAAATATGTAAAACCTAGGAGGGTGATTTTTTTCACGATTACATTTTATTTGGCTGCTATTCTATTTCACTGTGCTGAATTCGTACCAAAATTTTATTAATTCGTCTCTATATCACAATTAATTCTTGCACAAAATTTGAAATCATTTTATTAAGTAGTTTTCCAATCTGAATTTTTAAATATTTTATTAAGCCGATATTTTGTTTCGCAATACTGAATTGTACCAAAAATTTAGCAGTTGATTTAACGTAATACTTAATATTTGTGCAAAAGTTGAGTTAAACTGGATAAATCATTTTTTAACATTTCACTAGGCCGCCAATTTGTTTCGCCATATTGGATTTTGATCAAGATATTACCAGGGCATCTCCACATAACCCTTAATTTTTGACATTTTTGACTAACATACAGAGTGAAAAACAGACAGACCGACAGACAAACCGACAGACTGATGGAATCGAGAAAACATGTTTTTCGGCATATTGGAACCTTGAAACGTAAATACCTGAAAAAATCTCAGTTTCAAGATACAATATACTTCCCTTTTATGAGGGAAGTAAAAACGTTTATAAAAAAGCAGTATGAATTAGTGTTCTTAAAACAAGTAAAGCTTTTTTAATACCTACAAATCTAGATTATCGGTTATCTTTAAACGGACATTAAAGTGGTTCTAATAAATAAGTTTTGCTGTTCCTCTTCATCTAACTCCCCGAGTTATGTGAAATTCGAAGATATTTTAAGACCTGAAGAAAAAAAGTTTTTTAGTCGAAAATGTTGCAGGGTCTTTACTATACTTACACAAATCTCGCAGGAATTCAACAAAGACTTCTTATTTCAATATATTTAACTGCAACCTTTACTTGAATTTTTTTTTGCCATAGGTCACATTTTAAACTATTGAAATTCTACAATTTTCAATTCAATTTTTCAATCTATTAAATGCCAATCCGTTTTATTCCAATTCTACCACATGTTTACCTAGATTCATGCAATCGAAGGGATCATTTGTTTACTTTACGGGTATTTTTTTTCTCTAACCGCGCTTGCGAGCGTTTACCCATTTTCCGTGAATAAATTTGACATTTTAAACATATGAATTGGGTATTTATTCTGCGAGCAACTAAGCAGAATAATGAATGGAAATTTGACCAATCTATATAAGTAATTTCTTTTCCCTGGCATTAAGGTCTACAGTGATATTCGTTGATGTAAGCACCAAAATTAATATGTTGAAACATTGTTTTGCGGATTTGCTGATAGGCTACAAAAAGAATCAAGTCTCAGACTCTAAATAATAACATAGAATCACAAAAACTATGTCTAGTAAATATTTTTAATTACTTATGACGAATTAATCATTTGTTAAAATTAATTGTTTATATACTGTTGTGCTCTGTATAAATGGTACTTTTAATAATCCCATTCATACATGAGGCTATATAGTTATTAACATTTATAACATATTAACAAAATAAAAGCAAAAGTTCGTATCGCCAAGAACTAAAAAAATCCCGACGATATATATATATATATATATATATATATATATATATATATATATATATACATAATATATAAAAAACATTTGTAAATAGCTGTAAAATGCAACTTTTCTAAACGGACAAACTTTCTGAAAATCTAGACCTTTTAGGTTTGTTACACGGATATTTAAGTAGGTAGCCGCTTAAAGTGACATTTTAATTATCAGCAAAATAAAACCACGAAAAGGTAAATAAGCGTAGAAGAGCCGCAAAAATTTTAGAAATATTTTTTGTTAAATTCGGACTTAGATCTCGGAATTTATTAAATTTCGACGTACTAACAGTGAATTTATTAAATTTCTACTAACTAAGAGAGATTCCGAGTTAGAAGTCGGAATTACATTAAATTAAGGGTCCGAACTGCCATGCCAACGCGAGGCATGGACAAGACAATACAAAAGGCATGACTTGTTTTTACTTAGGAAGTAATAGGAAAGTATTGTAATCGTGAAAAGATCACCCTCGAAGAATTTTTGGGACCTCCATGTTTCAGGGTATCCAGATGCCTAAAAACATGTTTTTTTTCTCCATTCCGTCGGCCTGTCTGTCGGTATATTCGCGGTATAGGTAAAAAGCTACTTACCCAGATTACTTTAAATTTTGGTCAAAAATTAAACGGTATTGGTTATAGTTTGGTAAAAATACAATATGACGGAACAAAATGCCTAATAGAATGTAAAAAAATATTACTAAAAAGCTACTTATCAAATTTACCTCAAATTTGACACAGCAATTAAAAATGAGATAGGAATAAACTGGTAACATTTTAGTGAGGGGCCATGGTGTAATTAAATAGCGAGTTAATGATATGTTTACAATATCCAAAAACTACTTATTCAATTGAGTTGAAATTTTACACAAACATCAAATGTGAAACAGGAATGAGCTGGTTTTTTTAATTATGTAAATAAAGGTTTAAAAAATAAATGATCGGTAAATTCACCTTTACCAACATCTTCCCTCGTACAGAATTCCACTGCTTAAAATAAACTGTCTACATATAATTATTTGGTAATAACTTCCTTAAAATATAAACTTTGTAAACTGAAATTTATTTAAGTTTTGAATGTATTTGTTATTATTATTATTATTTTTAATTATTTATTTTATTTTACTTTTATTTATTTTTCATAACTTTAGTTACGTAGTTTACAAAAGATAAATTATGTTTTTTATTATTTTACTCCATAAAAGGAAGGTTTTATTTCAGGAAATTTAACCGAATATTTATTTTATTAGGCCGTCATTGTTTTGCGATATAGGATTCGCACTAAAAATGTACCAGTATATCCCTTTTTAACACTTGATTGAGAAAAATTACCAGTCATTTGAATAAGTACTTTTTTGGTAGGTCCTGAATTTTTTAAGATATAAATAGGTCACCAGTGTGTGCCGCCATAATGGATTTACACAAAAAAATTCCAATTTTATTCCTATATTACACTTTATTTTTGCGTAATTTTTGGAGTCATTTTGTTAGTAAATTTTTACTAATTTTTTTTTACTTTTTGTGACGCCGCCATATTGGATTTTTATCCAAATTGTAACTATTTCTTGCCATTATAACCTTTGATTTATACCCAAAATTTGAAGTCAATAGGATAAGTAGTTTTTAAGCTATGCCACGTAGAGACTAAAAAGGGGAGAATATATCCGTGATAATAGAGTGTCAAGTTCGCCGAAGATTCCGGATATTCTCTTGGTAATCACAAATGTTGGTATTGCTCCTGTTGGTGACTATGGTGTGGTTTTGTTTGTTAAATTTTGGCACTAGTTGTACTCGTCCCTCAACTAGTGGACATTACTGTATGCTCTTGTATCATTTAAAAAAAAATATTAGGTACATTCGAATAACCGAAAAACGCTTTTCCTACAATCGTTCGGAAAAGAAACTTTTCTTTTTATTACCGCCCGATTTTTGAAATTGTGATAGAATTTATATAAACTGTTCTAATTTGACACCCGTTGTATATATTACAATAATTAGATGCAGGTTCTGATTAAAATGTCAAATACACATCACCTCATTCTGGAGCAACTCGTAAATATTGTTGTATGTCTCAGCAACTGTCAAACAATCGAACATTGACAATCAACAACTGTAGCTTCTTTTCAATTTCACCATTTTTACAAGTTTTTGTGGTAAAATAGGCAGTGAAGAAGAGCAGTTCGGAGGATAGATTTTTCAGAAGACATATAGAAAGTACGTGGCTACGCGACCTGTGAACGCCACAAACAAGCGCTTTTTTCTATTTTATTTGTATTTTTTTGTAGGAAGCTCAATAATTTTGGTAATTACAGTATATTATTGTTGAACTCAAACCTATTTGACGTTTATCTGAGGACTATATCGATCGTAGAAAAAATGTTGAAACTAACACATGCGTAAAATGTCTTTTTCGCCCTTGACGGCTTGCAGCTGCCGTGGCATGCGGAAAAGTACCACTTTCCACTCTTGTTAGGTAAATAACTACAGTCGAGTGCAGTCTTAACGTTCTGGTCCAAAGGTCAGTGAATACCAAAATGTTGTGTGATTCTTTTATCGAGCTATTAAATCTCGATGGGCTATTTACAAATATACTAGGAGAAAAAAATAGTTTTTTTTTATATTACGCAATATTATTAAGATAGCCACTTAATAATATTTTATATATTAAATGCCGAGGGACTAAATGAGAAAATTCGTGTATGTATATATATATATATATATATATATATATATATATTGCGAATATTTCACTTTTTCAAAAACTTTTTGCATGAATTTCTTCTATTCGTTGATCTGATGGTCACCTCGGTTGCGATTTAGAATAATTTTATTGATTTTCCAAATTATAAACAATTTTTCATTTTGTTGTCAAATAATTGCCACCAAAATTTAAATCGGGCAACATTGCAACTACATCAAAAAGCGATACCGATATTAAACTGAAAAGAATAGATATTATTCTTTGACCTGTGTCAAAGTTCGAGAAGAATATTGACATTTCTGGAATATTAGATAGAATAGGTAGGTAAATAAACTTTTATGATTTAGACAAAGATGCAAATATTAATTCGGGATCCCGACAATGGTAAACTGCCCTGGATATGTTCTTGTAACTTCCGGAATTTTCATATAGAATATAATATAAATTGCGATGTTCATCAGACATAGTGTGCAATTAATTGTGATATAATAAATAAATTAGTGCAGTAAAAAAAGTGTTTCGTGTGCATAGTTCAGACAGAAGACAATTAGTTGATTTATTAGTTAATCATGGACTTTTGGTGAGATACACTATTTGCAATACTTGTAAAAGTAGAATAGAAGTTAACATAAATTCGTTGTTCTATACTTGCGGAAGAAGCTACGAAATAAATCGAAGAAAAAAAGTGTACATTTAAGAAAAATGGCAAAGTGAGTACTTGGTTTTATAAGCCGAAGTTGCCATTGGGAAGTGTAGTTTATTTTATGGTTTTGTGGTTGAGGATAGGATTTCCTAGACAAAGTTGCATTATGAAAGAACTTAAATGTAATAGTCGTGTTGTAGTTGATTGGTCTTCATTCTGCAGGGAGGTATGCACTCAATGTGTAGTTACCAATTCGCGACAAATCGGAGGAGTTGGAAAAATTGTAGAGATAGATGAATCCAAATTTGGAAAGAGAAAATATAATCGTGGACCTAGAATCGAAGGCAAGTGGTTGTTTGGAGGATTTGAAAGAGACTCTAACAGAGTTTTTTTAGTTCCTGTTGAAAATAGAACTACATAATCTTTGCTGGCGGTTATCAAACAGTGGATACTTCCAGGTTCCATTATTGTGTCCGATTGCTGCAAATCTTATGATGTTTTGCAGAATGAAGGTTTTCAACACCTACAAATTAATTATTCACTTCAATCTGTAGATTCTACCAACCCACAAATTCATACCCAAAATATAGAACGCACGTGGCGGGACGTAAGAGGTGCAATTCCACGATATGGGAGGAAGGAAGCACATTTTATTGGATATTTAGCAGAATTTTTATTTAAACGTTCATTTTTATTTTCGAATGATGTCCATATTTTTTTTATTCAAATAGCTCACTTATATCCACCTAATTTAGGTTAAATATTTTTAAAACTTGTCAATTTTTGTTTTAAATAAATAAATATAAAATTACTTATTGTTTTTATTTTAAACCTTATAACTAATTACAGAAAATAAACTATGGATTTTTAAGGTTAGTTTGGTTAGAAAAGGTTAGGTTAGGTTTGGTTAGGATGGATTATAGGTTAGGATAGGTTTGGTTAGGATAAGTTAGGTTTGGTTAAAATAGGTTAGGTTAGGTTTGGTTAGGTTTGGTTAGGATAGGTTAGGATAGGTTAGGTTAGGTTTGGTTAGAATATGTTAGGTTAGGTTTGGTTAGGATAGGTTAGATTTGGTTAGAATAGGTTAGATTTTGTTAGTTTAGCGTGAAATATTAGTATAATACATCTAGGAGATTAATGCTGTAGCATCTATGATTTTAATTTCAAGATTATAATTTCGAAAACGAGATAATATTCTAACTCAATCTATTTCAAAAACATTTTTTCATATGTACCCGACAAAAACTGGGGAAAATTTACTCTTACCCGTTTACCCTTCTTTCTTAATCTTGCGATGTTGCCACTTTTCCAACTTCTTTACTGACGTGATTATTGTGTAATATTTAATATTTTTATACATTTGAGGTTATGTTGTTGAAAAAATCTAATTTTTCACGTTTTTCTTAAAAAAAAAAAGCATTTTAAATTCGATTTTTTGTGTAGAACTGCTTTCTTACTTAGTGTAGTGTGTACAGAGATACTTCCTTATGTATTATACCCCACCCAGCACCCCATTTCACTCCACAGGTCCCGAAAGTTTGTCAATTTTTTATTAATTAACGAAGCAATTTTTTTGAAAATCGCAAGCGGATTTGTAGTTTCTGTCAACATTCTAGTAAGTGAGTATAAATATTTTTGCAAAAATCGATAAAATAGCAGAAAACCGGATACGGCACAGTTACCAAAAATTACTTATTTTAAACACGCTTTAAAATTGGAACAAGTATTCTATAATTATTTATTTATTGCCTACAAAATTACAAATATACTAAAAAAGTAAGCAAAAAAAGGGTGTCAAATCCAATAAAAAAAATTAAATTAAAATTTACTGGCCAATATCCAGAAGCCAGTGGCAAAAGCTCTGAGAATCGGTATAAGGAATGTACAGAAACTTGTGCATGAAAAAAAACATAATTTACTTCCGAAGAAGATTAAGAAGTGTACACGAAAAAATCCAAAGGCAAAAGACTTAAGTTACAATGCAAAAATGAATACTCATAATGCAATTTATGATTTATACACGTCTAAGAATAATATGATCCTTCAAAAACTTTTTAATATTATAGACTAAAAAATATCATCATCACTTAAAAAGTCCTCATCTTCTGAGTTGTCCTCAAATAGCGCAATGATCATTGGTGCTACTTCGACATCTAGAACTCGTTCTAGATTCCACCAACCCCATATTAATTTCTCCGTATGTTCCATAGATTTCTTCCAGTACTTCGGCGTAATATAATTTATTGAATCTTGCCAAACAATTTGCACTTCATCGATCACGTGTTTTTGTAATATGATTTTGCTCCAGCCCATATTAATTTTATTGCGTTACATTGGCAATGGTATGGCGGCAGTCGTAAAACCTCATGTCCATTTTCCCGTAATATTTCATCTACGGCATACATTGTTGGTTTTTTAATAAATTTTGCCATTAAAAGAAGTTCTAGTTTCAGCATATTGGGTAAAGGATTTTGTTTTTGTTTTATTAGCCAGTCATAAATATCACTTTTCTTCCAGGATGAAGTAGGTTGTTTATTTAAGATTCTTGAATGATAACATTGTCCAGAATTATTAAAGATGGAGCATCTAAATTTGGATTCAGTTGTTCTTTTAACCACTTTTCAAACAGTTCACAGTTCATATTATCATGGTAGTCCATACTTTTGGATGTTGAAGAAAACAGTAAACTTGCACCTGGGAGAAATCCTGTTGAAGAACCTGCAAGCAAAATGATGAACCGTTTTCCCGTCCCACATCCGCTTTTTCTCTTGACACTTTTTACACACTCGTCTTGCCAAGATTTCGATCCACTTCCATTAAAAAATATCCAAGTCTCGTCTAAATATACCAGTTTTCTAAATTTTGAATTAACATTTTCCGTCTATTTCTTTAAAAATTGGATACGCTGACTTTCTATTTGTGGCAACTCGCACAAAAATCTTCAATTACAGTCCTTTTTATATCGAAAAACCAACATTTTTATTAATTTTGACAACGATTTTAGTCCAATTTCCAATATGCCTCGATTTTTTAAAGTTTCTTTTAAAACTTGAAGGGTTATATTAGTTTTTGATGTGTATAAATCGTAAATTGCATTACGAACATCCATTTTTACATTGTCACTTAAGTCTTCTGTCTTTGGCTTTTTTCGTGTACATTTCTTAATCTTCTTCAGTAGTAAATTATGTTTTCTTTCATGCACAATTTTCTGCACAGTCCTTATACCGATTTCCAGAGGTTTTGCTATTGTCTCCTGGATATAGGCCGGTGAATTTTCTTCTATTTAATTCATCTTCCGGATTTTATGCGGAGGATATGATTACACGTAATAAAAGAAAAACAAACTTAAAAAGTTTGTCGTTGATAAATCGTATGACCCGCACGATAACACTGCTTTTGACTATATTGTATATTTGTATGCCCAAGTTTAATAGACTGCCATGTGACTTTAACAACGAAAAGTGCTATTCACGACACTGACAGAAGTAAAAAAATTGAAAAATGCACTAGTACATTTAGTGCGGAAAAATGTTGTTTACCATTTTTTCTCATTGAAATCATATATTATTATAATACTCAATAAATGAACAAAGAATAAAATTTGGCTTCCAATTTAAAAGACAATGTTTTTTATTTTCCTAAAACAGAAATAACATTATGGAAAACTTTTTTTATGATAAAAGTTGACTTTGCACTATGAATGTTTCACTGTAAATGAGAAAATTTGCCTGCAGTTATTACCAAGTTAAAATATATATCCTTACTAATTTGTTTTTAGAACATTTTTTTTAACAATTTGAAAGGTTTTTAGCATCGCGTTAATTAGTTTCTTACTTAAGTCTATATACTCCTCTACGTATTTTATTCCCTTTTTTGTTTGTTAGGTTGGCGTTAAACTATTATTGTTAACATTCAATAACTAATTTACTTTATATTATTTTACTTTTGGTTCTAAAAACTTAAAATCCATACCACCTTGAATTGTAGTACCCAAAGTCGTGAATACTGCTACGTGATTAATCTATATTTTTTGAGTATCAAGAGCCACACTACTCTAGTACTATCATTATATTTGACACACGAAGACAAAAAAATACGGTTATCTAGAATACATTTTATCAGCTAAGGCTTTCTTATACGAAGATGATCAGTACATTTTATTTAATTAGTATTGTTATAATATTTTACAGTTTTTCATGAAGACTACCTATTACAAGTTGTTCTTCTATAGTTTTTTCTTGGCAGTGCAGTACCTAACTCGAAAGCCTATCTTGGAAACCAGTCAATTTGGATTCTGATGCCTACTATCGTCATTGACTAAGTAACTTATTTTATCGATCAAAAAAGAACATTTGCAATTATTTTTACCACGTTTTTATTACTTTAGCTTGTCTGTATATTTGTGTAATGTAAATCTTGTGATGAATGTTTCATTTCCACATAACGTAGTCAGTAGTCAATAAAAAATAAATGGTGTGACCAGACTCAAATGTCAAATTCTCAAATCATTTATGTTTGAACTGAAAACCGACTCTGAAAAATTATTCCTGGAAATAGCTTTTTTCTGATTGTGTTTAAATTGTCATTCTAGAAAATTTTTACCTAAACTAAACTAAAAAACAATTACGTAAGTTTGTACTTTATTATAATGTTTTCCACCTTAAGAAAACTGTTAGGGAATTTTCGAGAAATATCTAAAAATAGTTATTTATTTTACCATTGTATTACCGATATTAAGAATGTTTTATTAAATACGTTTTAAAGTAGTTTTATAAAACAACATAGGTAAGATTATAACACTGCATTTTGATATTTTACCTCAAAACTAAGCAAGATTTGTAAGGTTTCACGTTGCAGTATTTTCTCGTACATTTCATGGAAGTTCGAGAATATTCCATTTTGAAGTCGAGCGAGATTAGTGAAGTCTTTTGCCTCTGCGTGTTAAAACTTAGAGAAGTCTTAAAAAATACTGTATCCCTAATACTAGGCCACAGATAAAAAGAGACAACAAGAAATTAAAGCAGAAGAAACCAAAAGACGACAAGATAAAGCAAAAATTGTAAATACTAAAATGTTAAGAAGATTTGGAAATTAAAGGACAAGACGAAGAACAGATAAGGTCAAAAAGACAAACAAAAAGGAAAAAAAGAAAATGGGGCTCAAAAATAACACAAGCTATATCAATTGCAACGGGGAATTAAAATTAGAATTAAACAATTCCGCTTACGAGATAGTAAGTACTGTAGATAACCAATAAATAATGTTAAGAAATAACCAACTTGAACCCTTCCCGCTAGTTTATTGTAAGCGACAAAGACAATTTTTTGGGAACCAGTTTTTTCATCGTAATGTTTTCCCACAAATATCCTGGTGTCAACTAAAATAATGTTCGGCATATCATCTTCTTTGTGATTTTAACATATCGATTGAAAATTTGGGCACATTATTTGGCCTTTGAGATTTCTTGGGAAAATATACTTCTTGCGCCATTTTAATTTTGTTTTTTTAGATAAACCTAGGTAGGAAGAGAGAAAGAGAGAGAGAGAACTATTAAATTTTAGTTCACGGTACATAACGACTTAAAGTACTAAACTAGTCAAAAAAAAACTTAAGGTACTATACTATAGTCAAAAAAACGCATTTATTTTTAGATATCGTGGAAAAACTCGCTCTCATAATAGTTTCTTTGCAATCTGTTTTGAAAATCGGCTATTTCTTTCGTTAGAGAGTAATTTGAAAATAATGTACAATATATTTCTAAATCATTTACGTTATAAGAAGAAAAAAATTACCATATGTTTTTATTTCACCTTTGTATTTTAATGCAACAATATTTTAAACAAACCAAATATTTCGTTGCGGTATTGCTTTAAAACAATAACTAATTTTAGAATATTAAGATTCTTCTTGTATATTGTCTAAAAACAAATTTAAAAGTCTTACGTTTTATACTAACAAAAGCAGACAAACTTGTGGATCTTATTTCTTGCATTAGAACAGAAACTAGCAAACCCAGACTTGTACACAATAGAGTTGTCATCGCTTTATTTTTCCACCTATATACTTTTCTCTTTATGAACATGTGTGTGTTTGATTCAAAAACTTTTCCTCTAATATTATCGCATTTTAGGTTTCTAGAACAATTGCTCAGTAATATGAATCATATAGCAACATGATATTTTAATGACTTTTAAAATTATTGTAATACTTATTAAAATTTCAAACAAATCTAACAACTTTTAATAATATTCTGTTAGCGCTTCTGATACATTTTAGTAACACACTTTGAATAAGAAATCATGGTTCTTTCAATTAAAAAGCTCCAAAAAGAAATTACGTTTTCGATGCACCTAAGAGGTATCTTCACTTTACGAGATCAGAACACGTGATTTTCACAGAAAATTTAAAACTATCTCTGTACTTTAAATTTGGTATATTTTATTTAGTTTTTTATTTATTGGTTCTTGAAGATATAAAACAGGTAAGTACTGTATCCACTTAATTTAATACGTAGTAATATAATATAATACGTAAATAATGGATATTAATAATTATCACACAATAAAAATAGTAATAAACTGTACTTATAACAATAATAAAAATAATGAAAATAGCAAATTAAAACAATACTCTGATAAAACTGGGGAGAACCCTAATCTAAAAAGAAGAACATCGGTAAATTTCCTTTACTTCCTTTCTTATGAATATTTTATTTTATTAGGAATAGTGAAGTATAGCCCAATTTATTTCAATACATAGTTTTTTGGGATCACATATAATGCCCATTCAAACATTTTAATTGGGCGCCATTTTGTTCCATCATATTCGATTCCTACCAATATTTTACTAGTTTTAACTTAACAAACACTTGATTTTTGGGCATAATTTGAAACATATTCAATAATAAGTCAATTAAAGAAGATTTTTTTTACATAGATTCTTTAAAACTTTCATTTGGCCGCCATTTTGCCAGTTTATCATATATCACGCTTAATGCTTCCTCAAAATTTGAAAAAAATCTAATAAGTAGATCAGGCAGATTTTCATGGAAAATTTGAGGTAAATTGGATAATTAGTTTTTTTATAATAATTTTGGTAACGTTTCACTAAGCTGCCATCTGGTGCCGACATTCGATTTTTATCAAAATATTACCAGGTTATCCCCATATGACGCTTCATTTTTAACTAAAATTTGAAGTCAGTCTGATAAGTAGTTTCTAAAATGTGCCGCGAACTGACAGACAGAATGAAAGAATTGATAAAATATATTTTTTGGCATCTAGGGACTCTAAAACGTGAAGATATGTAAAAACTGAGAGAATGATTTTTTTCAGATTGCAAACATTTTATTTTGGCCTTCATTGTTCCGTCATCTTGAATTAGTACCACAGTTTTACTAGTTCATCTGTATACCCAATTAGTTATGGCACACAACTTGAAATCAGTTCATTAAGTAGTTTTTTCAGGTTGAATTTTTATATATTTTATGAAGCCGCCATTTTGTTTAGCCATCTAGAATTTGTACTAAAATTTGATACAAAATTAAGATAGATAAATTGGAAAAGCACGTTTTTAATAATAAAATGTCACTAGGAAGTAATGTAAAAATTGTAACGAGGTTATTTCCATATGAATCTCAATTTTTGACCGAAATTTAAAGTCAATCGTAGTAGTTTTTTAGCTATGCTGGGAAGAGACAGACTCACAGACAGACAGACCGACGGTATCGAGAAAACATATTTTTCGGCACCTAGGGACCCTGAAACGTAAAGATCTGACAAAATCTCAGAGGGTGAATTTTTCACGATTACAATATTTCCCTTTCACTAGGAAAGTAAAAATGCATCCATTTCTCCATAGAGCAGCCATTTACTCTAAAAACACCTTTTTTAATTCTAATTTTAATCTATTTCGGAAAGCGGATGATGAAAATAATTCCGAATTCAAATTTGGAAAAGACCTAGCATTCATATTTTTCAGGTTTTGAAACATATTTTGCCAAGAAATTTTACGTGAATAATTATTAATTAAATGAAAGTTTGTTTTCTAAAATTATAATAATTTGCTTAAAGCACTGAGGGATTTAAAATCTGGTATCTTAATACTAAATTCGATTGCTGGATGATAAACATCTTCGTCTACCGCGGAATTATCATAAGATTCCACTCCATCAATAATATCAGCACTACGTAATATAAATCCAAAACTCGATTGTGGCTATTTAAATTTTTGTAATGTTAAATCGCATCAGATCGGCAAAATAAAGTCGGAATGCTCCCGACCTACAGAAAAAGGCAATAAAAATAAGTAAGGGTCATCTTATATCCCGTTTGCTGTTGAACAGTTCATATTACCACACACTAAAATTCTGCTATCTTTGACTTCCTGACTTACCCATGTTACCTTCAATATAAATAAAAAATAAGCACACTTGTCGTCTAAAGGTTGGTAAACAGAGCACACGTATTCCCATACTTCAAATGAAACCTACATATCATCAGCATCACTAAGAAAATCCGGAACTGTAACAACACCTAACTCACTTCAGCTCGCAATCAGAACGTCACCTCCCTCTCGTTTACTTGAAGTTGTAATATCCAGATCATGGCTGAAAACATCACAGGTAAATTGAAAATATAGTTTTTACAATGGACATCACAGACAGAATCGGAATTTTTAATATAAAATTCTCAAGTAACCGTAGGTGTAATAGACCGACCTCTATTATATATTATATTAGGACTGCGAGAAGATCTACGTTGGGTCAACCAGCGGTTATATATTAAAAAAAATAAAAAAGCAAAAAAGTGATAAACAATAATCAAAATATCAGTACCATTAAACTAACCAGAGCGGACGCTTGGATATAAACTAGAACCGAGGCTACGGTAAAGACAAGAGCTTTTGCCAATAAGTTAAAAGTCGAAATAAATGGCTTCAAGTTTTTTGGTCTAAGTGGCATTAATTATTCTTCGCGGCTACGTGACTCTTATTTCCCCTTAAAGTTAAAACAAAAACCATTCGGTGTTAACTTGAACATTTTTATAAAACTGGCACGTATTTACGACAAATCCGCATTTTTCTTCAACATTTATAAAATAAAAATAATGCTAGCTAAATAACGTAACTAATGGAAAATATTAATCTATCTTTTTTTCTATAATTCATTACAAACGTTGTTTTTAAAAACATAGATACATACACAGTGTAACCAGTAAAGTTCGTGACTATGAGTTGGCAAAATGTTTTTGCTGGAATGAATAAATATTTTTATAAAACTGACACATAATTACTCTAAATCCACATTTTTCTTTAACATTTATAAAATAGAAATCTTATTTAATCTTAGCTAAATAACACAACTAATGATTACTAAGTATAGGAAAACATTCATTTATTTTTTCTATAGTTCATTATAAACGTTGTTTTAAAAACTCAATAGCTAATATACAGGGTGGCCAGTAAACTTCGCATTATATGGGTTTTTTTAAATAACTGAGCAAAATGTTTTTGCTGAAATAATAGTGTCAAATGACAAAAAAAAGTTAGTCAGGAGATTTATTTTACCTGTCAAATTGGGCATTTTTTTGAAAAAATGGCAGAAAATTGCAGCTGAGAATTTTGAAAAGAAAAAAGTTGTCTCTTTTTTGTTTTTATTTACGGTTACATGCCAAATTTCCGTGCTATCGGTTGACTTCAGATTTTTCTCATTTTTTTTTATTTGTATTATTAAAATGTAAGCAAACCTGAACTAAACTATCTATTTTTGTTAAATTTATCGCCCAAATGCATTTTCCTAGCTAATTTTTATTTCTTTTAACGCCATTTTGTTGATGAAAATATGTCATTAAGCCGCCATTTTGTTTCGCTGTCTTTGATTCGTACCAAAATTTTACCAGTTGATTTTCACATAATACTTAATTTCTGTGCAAATTTAAGTAAATTGGGTAAGTAGTTGAGTTTTTTTTTTTAACATTCTACTAGGCTGCCGTTTTGTTTTGCTACATTGGATTTTCACCAAAACGTTACCAGGGCATCCTCATGGCTCTTAATTCTTGGCCAAAATTTGATGTCAATCGAATAAGTAGTTTTTTAGTTATCCATAAAAAGACAGACCGACAGACCGACTGACGGAATTGAGAAAACATATTTTACGGCATCTAGGGACCCTGAAACGTAAAGATCTGAAAAAATCTCGGAAGGTGATTTTTTCATGATTACAATGCTTCCCTTCACGAGGGAGTAAAAAAGAATTCTCTTAGCTGTGTTTTATTTAAAAGTAAATAAATATGTATTCACTTAATAAATTAAAAATATTTTACTTACATTATGGAAACTGGATAAACTCTGCATCAAGTTGGTAGCATATTTATAGATTGTTTGGATATTTTCACCAACAAAATGGCGTTAAAAGATATAAAAAATAGTTAAGATAATGCATTTGGGCGATGAATTTATCAAAAATAGATAGTTTAGTTCAGGTTTGCTTACATTTGGTAAGTAAAGTGAAAAAGCATCAAGTAAAAAAAATGAGAAAAATCTGAAGTCAACCGATAGCGCAGAAATTTGGCACGTAAGTGTAAACAAAACTTTTTTCTTTTCAAAATTCTCAACTGTACTTTTCTGCCATTTTTTCAAAAATGCTAAAATTGACAAGTAAAATAAATCACCTGACTAACTTTTTTATTCTCATTTGACACTATTACTCCAGCAAAAACGTTTTAGCAACTTATATTTTACTTAGGTCAATTAAGTAAAAAATCCATATGATGCGAACTTTTCTGGCCACTCTGTAGATTAGCCACTGAGTTTTTAAAACAACGTTTCTAATAAATTACAGAAAAAATAAATTAATGTTTTCCTATAGTAACCATTATTTGCGTTATTTGGCTAAGATTAAATAAAATTTTTATTTTATAAATGTTAAAGAAAAATGCGGATTTCTGGTTAATACGTGCCAGTTTTATAAAAATGGTCAAGTTAAAACCGAATGGTTTTTGCTTTAACTTGAAGGGGAAATAATAGAGTCACGTAGCCGCGAAGAATAATTAATGCCAACAAAAAACTTGAAGCCATTTATTTCGACTTTTAACGTGTTGGCAAATGCTCTTGTTTTTACCGTAACCTCAGTTCTAGTTTATATCCACGCATTCGCTCGTGATTAGTTTAATGGTGCTGATATTTCGATTATTGTTTATCACTTTTTTGCTTTTTTACACTCTTTAATTTATAAGCGCTGTTTCACCCAACGTAGATCTTCTCACAGTCCTAATGTAGTATATAATAGATTTAGGTCTATTACACCTACGATTGTTTGAGGAATTTATATTTATATTACGTAATCTTTACTAAATATTCCGTTTCTGTGATGTCCGTTGTAAAAACGATATTCTCAATATACCTATGATGTTTTCAGCCGTGCCCTGGATACTACAACTTCAAGTAAACGAGAGGGAGGGGGTGTTCTGATAATGAGACGAAGTTAGTTGGGTACTGCTACAGTTCCCGATTTTCTTAGTGATGCTGAGGATTTGTAGGTTTCATTTGAAGTACGAGAAGATAAAAATATGTGTCCTGTGCTTACTAACCTTCAGGTGACAAGCGTGCTCATTCTTTTTTATATTGAAGATAACATGGGTAAGTCAGGGAGTCGAAGATAGCATAATTTTACTGGGTGGCGATATGAACTGCTCAATGGCAAACGGGATGCAAGATGACCCTAACTTATTTTTATAGCTCTACTTATTTAAATTCTGTTGTTTCATAATGTGTAAACATTTTATAAATTTGCTGCTCATCAACAGTTGTACTGAATATTCTGCAGGGTGTCCCAAATTCGAAGGTGACCATTGGGATCTTGGAAACCGTAAGAGCTACGAAAAAGTTTAAATTATGGCAAAGTTGCGTATTTTGGTGCTCAATAAAATGCCGTTTGGAAATTGAAAAAATTTAACTAATTTCGGAGATAACCGAAAAAAACCGAAAGTTCAAATTTTTTTGTTTATTTTCTGCTGACTTTATTTAAAGAGATATTGCAAAACAAATTGCACTTTTTCATTGCCACTTTTTTAGTTTTTTAAAGTGGCGTTATTACTTTTTTGATTTGACGTTTCGGTTTTTCGGATCCATCATCAAGTGCATTTTTTTAAATACGGACCTGGATTTTTTATTTCAAATTTCGAAAGAGCTCGAAATTCTAAGCACAACAATATATCACACATATTATTTCAATAAATTATAAGGCTTTAAAATTAATAAAAACAAAATTTAATGTTAAAAAACGTTAGGTGGCTATGAAACAAAAAAAAACATCTGATTATTATTTTGAGTTACGTTACTATGGTGATTTACAGTGACATTTTCTTTTATCGTTTTTATTATTTATTGTGCGTTATAACTAATAAAAAATGTTTACCAAATTAGAAAAACGTGATATGCTACGAATTTATTACAAATTAAATCGAAACTCTAGACTTTCAAGTCAAGAATATTTTATTCAATATCCCGAGCGAAGACAGCCTCATGAAAATTATTTTGCTAAACTTGATACCAACTTGTTACAATTTGGAAGCTTTAACAAACCTAGAAATAAATATGGTCGTAGAGTTGATGAAAATGAAGAGGAAAACATCATTAATACGGTAAAATAATAAAGTTTTAATTTAAAATCATATCTTATACTTTTTTTTCATTTAAGGTCAATAATGCTCCTAGGGGGTCAACTAGGTTTTACGAAAATGAGTTGCAAATACCTAGAATGCGAATATGGCGCACATTACAAGCCAATAAGTATCGACCATACAAAATTCACCTTAGTCAAAAACTTAGACCAGGTGACGATATCGGACGAATGGATTTTTGTAACTGGCTTCAAAATAAATGTGAGGAAGATAACAATTTTTTATCTAAGGTAATTTGGACTGACGAGTGTAATTTTACAACCTATGGAATCTTTAACCGACATAATGAGCATTATTGGTCGGTAGATAACCCTCATCAACATCAGGAAGTAAGAGCACAAGGAAGAGTATCTTTCAATGTATGGGTCGGGATGTGGCGCAATAAAGTTCTAGGTCCAATAATATATGAAGGTACCCTAACGTCAAATAGATATCGCGAATTAATATTAGAAAACGTTGTTGAACTGCTCGAAAACGAGCCACTAAATATTTTGCGACTGTTGTAGTGGCAGCAGGATGGTGCACCACCGCATAATGGACGTGAAGTTGCACAATTTTTAGATGCCTTGTTTCCAAATAAATGGATCGGAAATACTGGACCTGTGCGATGGCCTGCGAGAAGTCCTGATCTTAATCCGTTGGATTACTTCTTATGGGGGTTTCTACAAAATCGTTTATATCGCAATATACCCGATAACATTAACCAACTTCAAGAAAATTTAATTAGGGAGGTTAGAGCCATTCCTGCTAGAACCATACAACGGGCGATATTAAAAATTCGTAGACTTGCAGCAAAATGCATTGAAGCACAGGGTTTTCAGTTTGAATACCTTTTATAATATGTAATTATTTTTGTATACTTTAGTTTTAAAAATTCGATAAGTTTGTTTATTTATGTTGTCACTTCTGATATACCTAGCTTTAGTTTTTTCTAAATAAAGGTTACAAACAATTTTTGTGTTGTTCTATTAAACGGTTGCTACAACGTTGGCGCGTTATAGCTGTGTGTTACAGTTAAAAAAAAAACATTACAATGAGTATTATATTAGTAAACGTCAGTATAAATCTCCATGGTAACTTAAAATAATAATTTCATGGATTTATTATTGTTTCATAGCCACCTTAACGTATTTTAAATATAAATTATGTTTTTACCAATTTTAGAGTATTATAATTGATTAAAATAATATGTGCGATATATTGTTGTGCTTAGAATTTCGAGCTCTTTCGAAATTTGAAATAAAAAATCCAGGTCCGTATTTAAAAAAATGAACTTGATGATGGATCCGAAAAACCGAAACGTCAAATCAAAAAAGTAATAACGCCACTTTAAAAAACTAACAAAGTGGCAATGAAAAAGTGCAATTTGTTTTGTAATATCTCTTTAAATAAAGTCAGCAGAAAATAAATAAAAAAATTTGAACTTTCGGTTTTTTTCGGTTATCTCCGAAATTAGTCGGAATTTTTTCAATTTCCAAACGGCATTTTATTGAGCACCAAAATACGCAACTTTGCCATAATTTAAACTTTTTCGTATCTCTTACGGTTTCCAAGATCCCAATGGTCACCTTCGAATTTGGGACACCCCGTACACCATAACTGAAAAACTATTTATCAGATTGACATCTAAATTTGGCCAAAAATCAAGAATCATATGGAGGGGTAACATTTTGGAAAAAGTCCACTACGGCAGACACATGGCGGCATTATAAAATTTAAAGAAAAAACCTTTATTAAAAAACTAATTACCGAATGGTCTACAAAATTTACATACAAATCTAGTCTGATTAGGGATTAAACTGGTAAAATTTTGGTGAGAGGTTATTATGGCAAAGCAAAATTCAGTCCCAAAAAACTTTTTAACCAATTGACTTTTAATATTGTACGAAAATCAAGTGGGAAATAGGGATAAAGTGGAAAAATTTAAGTGCAAATATTATATTACAAAATAAAATGACGGCTTAATTAACTAATTCGTCTGGGATGTTGATATATAAAGAAACAACATCAAGCGATACAAGTTTGTAACTGTTATATTAATTTTATCTGTAAATGGTTTAAAAGTAAAAGAAGAATCTTTTATAAAAAATTCTCTTTACATGATATTAGAAAGTAAAGTTCCATAAAAAATAAATCAAGCGTAATTTATTCAATGCCATGTTTAAATTGTCCTAGAAAATATATCGGGTATGACAACACAGTACTTAGAAATACAGATTAAATAGCACAAATATACTAAAAATGCATCTACTGCTTTTCATAAACATGAAGAGGCATTATTCGTATGC
The DNA here is from genome assembly GCA_030620095.1 of Kuschelorhynchus macadamiae. Lineage (NCBI taxonomy): Eukaryota > Metazoa > Arthropoda > Insecta > Coleoptera > Curculionidae > Kuschelorhynchus > Kuschelorhynchus macadamiae. Next base: position 82,049 of record JAUTXW010004721.1, read on the forward strand.
GTGACTTTAGGTGTCTAGTCCTACACACTTACTTTCGACCGTATTTCACTATTTATATACTCTTGACGGCTATGTTTTGATTGACGAACATCGGCTAGTCCGATACATCCGGTTCCCACTCATTATTTTACAATTAACATAACATAAACACAGCTACGTAATATATTGTACAAATTCATTTTTTAAATTTCTTTTACCCGGAACTTACCTCGTTATGAATTTTTGCTTTTATTAGGTATAGTAAAGTGTGACCCACTACAAGTTATATCAAAATTGAAGGCGTATTATTATTAGTGGCTATCAAAATCCGTTATCACCAATTTTCACTTTATTATCTCACAAACCAAGGATATTATTTTAAAAAATGGAAAATAAAATTTTAACTTACTCACCTTGTATATTTCTTAATATTAACTTTCGGACTAAGTCTATGTATTCCTAAATTATTGGTAGGACATTTTGGGAAACCCGTATATGTATAGCTCGTTCCGGATAAGAAGACACACTCCAGAATTATTACGAACCGTAAGTGATATAACATCGAGCAAAATATACGAAAAAGTTACACATATTTGTGTTCAATTAGATATCGTTAAATAAATGTTTATATTATTTGGAAAACTTTCAGTGATATCCGAAAAAATCCGAAGTTTTAAATTTTTCTATTTATTTTTTGTGACCTTTTTTTTCGGATACGTGTAATCTAACCTGTTTTTAATAATAGATTCTTTGAAATTACTTCAAGTATCTAGTTACTTTTAAAAGTAACTTGCTACTTTTAAAGTATCTAGTTACTTCAAAAGATAGTTTTGAAGCAAGAAGTTACTTTCAAAAGTAAAAGGTACAAGTTAACAAAAGGGTCTTTATTATAGTTACTTTTTTCCCAATATTAAAAGTAACTTAGTTACTAGGTAACAAGTTACTTTTAGTAACTAGTTAACGAAAAGTATCTTTTTCATCAAGTTACTTACAGCTCTGTTTAAGGGTTATATTAACATTACTAGTTTATGTAAGTTATTAAAGTAGTTATTACAAAACATTTTACTACCGCAGATTTGAAGGCAGCTTATTATTTTCTATATACTTTGGATAGCAATAGTTTATTGTTCTGATATTCTATAATTTGTATCAAGTTCAACACTATTTACTAAACTAAAAATAATACGAGTATGCTGTTCTTGATACCACTTCACCACACTTATTAAAGTCTTCACATTTTTATATATGAAATGATTCCCAAGTTACTCTCTAAAACTGCAAACTTTAGCAAGCTTATAACAGATCTTTACCTAACTAGTGATGAAAGTAATACTTTTCTACATGCGACTGCTGCTGACCAAACAATGCAGAATGCAGTTCGGTGAGCAGTCGATTGCGGAAAAGCCAATTTCGGCATGTGTTAGGTACAACGCTTTTTCTACGTGCGTGAGAAAAATTAACTATTTTGGCTGTGTTTGTTATTTTAAATAATTTATTTCAGTATAGGACTGAAAGTGAAAATATAATTCAAAATTCAAACTTATTTTATTTGTTAATAATAATATTCACGGTAAAATAACAGTTACTTGCATTTGTTAAATTTATGGCTGAAGTTAATTGGTTTTTAACTCGTATGGAAAGATTTCAATTGTTGCTGGTTGCTGGAATTTGCAGGTGGTAGCCTGATTTTGGAGGTCAACTGCTGCTGATTGCTACAATTTAATCAGATGTGCATTTTGTTTTGTAAAGACTCGCCCACATAACCTTCAGCAACCTTCGTAGACTGACGTGACAATCTACGAGCAGAGTGGCTAAAGCTAGAGCTCGAAATTTGGCAGTTTTAGGTATCCAGCCACGTTCGTGGGCATCTTGCCGATTTTGTAATTCCAACTCATTGGACAGCGCCTCATTTTAATTTTAAAAAAAATCTTCCAAGGAGCGTATTTTGTAGACGCATTAATTCATATTTTTTATTAAGTTTAAATTTCGTTCCCCTTTTACTTCAAAATGTCCGCGTTGATAGGTTTTATTATCAGGAATTGTAATATGTATCAGGAATTCCTTGTCTTCAACGTCATCAGCTTTCAGCATTGGTGCGAAAATAAGTACAGCTCGCAAAAAAATATTATATCCCTCATTCACTAGTTATATTATGACGTCCATATATACAGATATAGTTAAAAATAACATACACGTCATAATACTTATTTATTTAAATTAACATTACCATTTACATTAACATTTAAACCTTGTAAGTGCTTAGACTAGGTCTGTTATTACATTAGCTTATTTTGGAACCCCTAGATCCTCCATACCGTTTTAATGTTGTGTTATTTGCCCCAGCATTTGCTAATAACGTAGCGGATGATCTTGTCATACAATGACCAGTGTATAATTCAGGATATTATATTCTTATACAATGACCTGGGTGTTATAAGCCCAAGTAAGAGGCAATTTTTGTTGGTATTTTTGACAAACTTTTTATACATATACGTATACATAACATTTTTATAAAAGACAAAAATCTTTTATGGGGGTATTTTCTGGTCTTAAATTCATGTGTTTTCTGCATAATTCTCTAGGATTAACGAATTAAGAAATCCTTCCTACATTATTGCAAAACTACGAGTTTTCCTCGTCTTTGTATCAGGTATAATTACATACACGAAGGAATCGTTGTCTTGATATTTTCCACGCTCAAATTGGTCAGTTCATCACATATGCTAGCACCCACCATTAAAGCTGTTTTTATGAACATAAATTCCCTGTCAGGTGCTTCTTTCAAGGACCTGTTAATATCATTTTGTTGAAGAGTTTTTGATTTTTTTTGGCTTGTGATCCTTTGCGCTGATCTTCAGAAATAAATTAATTTGATTGTTGTTTATTATTTACAAAATAAAATCACATCCAAATTGGTAAATTATGAATTCGCAACAATGACAAACATCAAAATGATTGATATTTAAACTGGTACATTGATAGATCGACCTAAATTGATTATTCTTTTGAGAAAACATAAAATAGATCTACTGTTGGATAAAATTTTGTACGGCACACAGCGTGAGATATGTAATATAACACACTTGTACCACAAATAACTATTTGTAAACCGCAGCATTTATTTTTTGGCAATTCTATACATTGTTCTCTATAATTATAATTATTTCTTAAAATGTTCTATACTGTAAGTATGATTTCGTCTATACTTTTGTGAAATTCGTTAAAATAAATAAATATGAGTATAAAAACATAACATTTTAAGATTACATTTTGAGAAAATAAATTAATTTAATTAGCCTATGTAGCTAAAGAATTCAGCCTATTTCTTTATTCAACACATTTCTTGTGACATTTAAAACAGGTTACTTCCGAAACTATTGCAGATGGAAGAGTTGCTTTACTACACTATTAAGGAAATCCTTTTCCTAGAATATTGGCGACATTCCTTCGAGTGAAAACATTTCCGAATCCAGTTCTATCCCCCCAAGCAGAAATTTGGGTAAGGTGGAAACGATCAGTCAGACAAAATGAAAAATGTAATCTACAGTTTTTTTGTTTGCTCGTTCAAGCGATGAAACTTTAATTTTAAGAGAAATCCTCAATGTAATATTACATTCGTTTAACAAGTAAACTGAATGAAATGGACCTCTCAACTCATGTGATGTATTGTTTGATATTTATTATATCATAATAATTTATTGAGCTAGATTAAATTTGTTGAAATCACAAAATATACATTGTTATGTTATTGACTAGTGGCAGAAATTAAACTTGTGATTTGTTTGTTTTAAATTACACGTACGCAGTAGGCAGTACGGAATATTGTTAGCTTTTAAATTAAAATTTATTTAAAATTTGATCTTTAGTTAGTCCATTATAGTTAGTTTCATACTGTGGAACTGTTGTCATTTAAATTCTTGGATTAGGAGTCTATATTAATACGTGTTCTAACCGATGAAACTGTATTTAGATGAGATATATCTCTTAGGGGTAAGTCGAATAAGACGTTTAGCTCAGAATCATTTTTAAAATCCCTTTTTGGTCATTTTTGTTAAAATAGATATAACAGTATAGTCCCTAAAAAAGGTTGAAAAAAATTTAAAAATTATTATTATTTTAACGCATTGCAAGATGTATGGTATCATCGGCATATTCAAATGATTAATATATTGGAACTGAATTTAAATGTTTTCAGAATATTTATCCGCAGTTTAATAAAAAACATCTAGCTGCGTAAATATTTTAAAAAATTTAATTTTTTTAGTAAATGTACAATATTAATAAAAATAATGAATTAAACTTATTTTAGAAATCAAAACTGATGTCACTTACTTATCATCTTAACAAATTTCTCGCAAAAGCTTACCTGAAAACAAAAAGGGATTATTATCAAAGTGAAATTTCAAATTAATTTAAGGAAACCGCGCATTCATACAGCTTAATATAGAGTTTAGAAATTACTTATAATGGAAATATGTCTTATCTTATAACAATGTTTTGATCTATCCTTTAACTTTGTTTAACTATTTCCTTAGAGTTAAGTAAGATAACATGGCTTATTTAATATTTATAACTTACCTCTCTTAAAAAATACTTTATTTAGCCCTATAAATTATCAATTATGTGCTTAAAACATTCCTAGTATTTGGCAGTTAAAGGAATAATTAGGAAATGTATATAATTCTTGAACAATAGTCTAGATTTGTCTGTACACGGCATCTTTTAATAAATTTTTACAGCGTGTCGATTCAAATGAAAAAACTCAATCATGAGTTTAATTTTACAAAAAAAGATTGCAAATAGTTGATTGTAGACGTTTTTCCTTACAATTTCAAACTTCCAGCCATTTCTAAATAAAACCCCTAATGATATATCACCCACCATATATTTTGATGTCTCAAAAGGGTTTCCAGAATATCATTTAAATTAAATTATGTATTTTAAATGAAAACCTTAATTCTTTCTATTTAAATGATTGAGTTGTAGGCAACGAACCACACACACAGAAATGAATCTGTCTTGAAGCCTAGCGGCAGTGTCGGACTAAAAATTGCACTCATTTTAGAGTGACAAGCGCCAAAACTTGCAGAGAGCAGTGCAGAACGACTTTCCAGTTTTCTGCTAATTTTTCTAAAAACAATTTCTTCTTGTTTCCGTAAATCCTCATCGTAGCTCAAACTACTGAGGCAAATTTTCCTAAATACAAATCATTGGCACAGTTTTTCGAAGTTCTCATTATATAGCGCATAAGAAGTTTAATTCTGTGTATTCTGTGGTTTGTAAAAGGGTCAAAAAGTATATTCAAATATGACTGTTGATCGTACTGATAAGGCTACTGCAAAGGGTTTGTTTAGAACATGGAGTGTTAACTATATACCAACAAATCATCCTGACGTCAGTTATGGCTGACTTTTTGGCGGTATAACCTTTAAAAGTATAACTTGATTTTACCTGCCAACATACTGTCAGAAAGAGTCGTTATTACGTTATACATATAATTACTGTCAGAGAAGTTGTATTATATTTTAAGAATTTTCTAAACGAAAGACAAAATGTGGATTGATCAAACTATACAAAAAATCATTATTGTAATTTTTCTCAATGGAAGAAAATAAACGAAAGGAGAAAATATATTAAGGTTGAAAGTATTTTTGATGTGGATGAAGTTTCGGAGTTTCTCACTACTGTCTGTGACTATTGAGAAACTGAGAAAAAAAGATCACCATTTTCGGGTACTACCAAAAAAGACGTCTTGAGCATTTTTTTTAAGAAAAAATATTTTCTAATGTTTTTTAATAAGCCTATAATATGTCTATTTATTTATTTGATTGAGACATTTAAAAAACTATCAATGTTTTTGATTTTTTCTCTCTGTTTTTTTTTTAAGTTTTGAAATTAAAAGTATAAAAATTAAGAGTCCATTTGTTAGCGATAGCATGTCCAACTGAACTGCCCGCGTGTCCACCTGGAGACGGAAATGTATCTTAAAAGATGCTTAGGGAATTCTTTGCCTTATCTCTGTTGAACAATGCAATCAACTTTAACACTGTTAACAGAACTAAAGTAGTACGAGTCTCCTGTTCTTGATACCATGTCAATGCAATGGTTCCTAAGTTTGTAAAACTGCTTTAGGGAGCCGACAAAATATTTTTGTAAAAGGCAGGATTTTTGCCTTGTAATTCTATACAATGTTTTCTATAATTATCTATATTTTCGTAAAATCGATTTAAAATAAAATTTCTTTTTGAGGAAATAAGTTAATGTAAATAGCTTGTATAGCTAAAACCTCCAGCCTATTTCTACATCCAATATATTTCTGGTACTATACAGTTAAAACATGTTACTTCCGAAACTATTGCAGATGGAAGAGTTGCTTTACTATGCTATTAAGGAAATCCTTATCCTGAAATATTGGCGACATCCCTTTAAGTGAATACATTTCCGAGTTCAGTTCTGTCCTGTCAAGCTGAAATTTCGGCAAGGTAGAAACGAATAGTTAAACAAAATGAACCATTTAGTCTCCATATTTTTGTTTGTTCTTTCAAGGATAGAACTTTATTTTTAGGAAAAACTATTTCGAGTAATGTCGCCAATGCATGTTCTATTAATTTAACAAGTAAAATAAATAAAAATGATCCTCTCGATATTAATAATAGAAAATGTCCAACATATGTAACTATAAATAAATATAACTAACAGATTTAATTTTTTTACAATTACAATGGAAAACATCCAAATAATCTTCAAGCGATTGTGAAGTGAAAGCATAATATGCGGTGGTGAGAACTATAAAACGTTCGTTCTAGGCTCTGGAAGACAAAATAGTGGTGATGACCGAGTTGGTCTAGCAGGCACGTGAAAAGTAACCTAAGATAGTAGATTCGGAGCAGAAATTTTATTATTTACTAACTTGTACAGAAATGTGAGCAGAAAATATTGTCTTGCAGTATTTCTCAAGCGTGTCCCATTTCAATCTTAAAAGTAGACTTTTACGGGAAACATCAAAAGGTGTCTAAGACCCGTCAATTTTAAAACTCAGGAATCTAGAAACATTTTTACTGTACTCTCTCCAATTTGTCAATATGCACTTGATAATTAGGGTGCCAAATAAAGGAGGAATACTCTAACCTACTACGAATTAGAGAATAAAAAAGGGAGCATAAGGTTTCAGGTAACTTGAATTCCCGACTAGATCGTATAAGAAATCCCCAAATTCCGATTAGACTTAGTCCATATGATACTTATACTGCACAGGAATTCTACTTCTACTGAATGATAAAACATTACATTTATTGATGTTAAAGGGCGGTTTGTTTTTTTTACGCTATTGACTAAGTGTTACAAGATCAAGGCTCAAGTTTCCGCAATCATCAAGACAGTCAATTGTGCGTAGTATTTTTAAGTCGTTAGGATAAAGTAAACAATTATTATCCATACCGATGTCATTTATAAGGATGTTAAAAAATAAGCGACCCAGGACAGACCCCTGGAGAACACCCGACGTTCTAATAAAAGTGTCTGATATATGACCACGATACTCTACAAATTGAGACCGACTTAAAAGGTAACTTTGCAGAAATTTAACCCAAATTTAAAGAAAATCTTCCGAAAACTGCATAATTTAATAAGAAGAATACCGTGACCAAGACGATTGAACGTTTTAGAAAAATACGTATAAATAACGTCAATCTGAGTATTACAATCCACGCTGTCAGAGATGTATTGTGTAACAGTACATAGATATGTTACAGTCGACCTACCAAAAGTGTTTGAATGACAAATTCAAACACTTTGCTAAAATTGCATATTATAGCCACAGGTCGATAGTTTTCTATTTTACTGTTATCATCCTTTTTAAAGACTGGGCAGATTTTTGACTCTTTCCATATATCTGGGAAAATGCAGTTTTGTACACATACATTAAAAATAACTGTTAAAGGTTTGGCAAAAGCACTTGCGCAGTTTCGCACAAAAAATGAAGGGATAAGATCAGGACCAGAGGTAAATTTAACTTTTAGTTTTTTATATGCAGTGTCAGTGGCTTCAGGCGTTATGTTAAAAAATGAAATTTAAACATGACTAATGTTTGAATCATACGTGTGGGCAAAATCATTAGATACCAAATTCTTTAAACATATTTTCAAATGAGTCCATCCATAGGGTTGTTTAGTTTGGAATTTATATCAGACATCGTAAATGGCAAAGTTCCGCAAAATTTTCTAGAGTTTATATAGGACCAGAATGACTGGGGATTACTCTTAAATTTTGTTTCTACATTGGCTAAGTAGGATTGGTAGGATATGTTAATGAGATTTTTTACTGTCCACCTGGTTATTTTAAAAGCTCCATAATCACTTACTCGCTTGTATCGCTTATAAGTACGCCACTGTGACTCCTTCTTTTTTAATAAAATCCGTATATCACTTGTAAACCAAGGCGTATATTTACTTTGTTTAACATGCATTTTCGGAACTGTCTCTGCGAAAATATTTTCTAAGTGCTACGGCATTGTTATCGTTAAGTTGCTCGTTAAGGAACGACCAATCATGTTCGTACGGAAGCTGATACTTTTTTGGAAAATTGGCTTTCTTAAAATTATATGCAAAATTTTCTTTCAGTTTAAACTTATTTTATTTGTGAACGTAAAACGGAAAAGAAATTAATAAAGCGAGGTGATGCATGTCAATGGATATCATTGATACATCAGATTCAATTACACAACAGAATTTTAGATTGCAAAGAACTATCAAATTGCTTAAAATTATAGAAATTTTGAAACGGCTTGCAATTTTGAGCTACACACGATATCGCCTATATGCATATTTGTAAGGTATTCCTAAAAATATAATACCTAATTCCATATTTAAAGCAGGCAAGGCAACAAGAATCCCAAGTAACTCCTCATATGTGAGAAAGTAGGCGGAATATAGGTAACAATTACAATAATTTCAAAAAATCTCCGAGTGATGCGCAATCCCAAAATTTCTATACCAGAGAAAGTATCTAAAACAAAGTTTGTTTCAATAATTGTGACCGTAAAATATTGTTTAACTGCAAAAAGAGTACCTCCGCCTCCACTGATGTTGAGATCAGAAGTTCTACGATCCGAGCGGAAAACTAAATATTTATTCGAAAATAATTCACTGTCAAACACTTGTGGGGTCAGCCATGTCTCCGTAAAAGCAATTAGCCAGAAGTCAAAACAATACGATGCGTTTAATAAGTCGTGCGTTTTAGTATTAAGACCACGAACATTTTGATCGTACAGCGTAAAGTTATTATTATTTCGGGCAAATTAACAATCCACTGCCACTAAATCACCGAAATCATCCGATTTGAGAGACATTCATCGAAGTACACTGGTCCGCTTCGTATACGTATATGCGCTGTAATTGCTATTGCTTATTAAGTATTTGAGCGTTGTCCCCAGGTACCTTCCATAAAATTATTAAAATATCCAGCTGAGCACTCGTTTGAAACATTTTATTGTCCTTCTTAATATGCCAGTATTTAAGTATTTTACACTCAGAATCTGCACAAATATAAGGTTCGTTTTGAATCCCCAGGCACTGAATCAGTTCTTCCTCCGAAAAGTCTTCCGTTATACCCACAATTTTTGGCTGAGCTTCTTTGACTTTGAAATTATCAGCTAGTTTATCTTTAGCCAAATTGCAGAATTTTTAAACAGCCTCATCATTCTTACATGCAACTACAATGCCTCCATCTCTTCTGGATCGTACGAGGATTGTTCTATATCTAGGAGCTTAGATTGCCCTGTCTGCTCGATGGTTGCTTTAAGATCAGTCTCCTTATGTTTTACTGCTAGACAGGCCTTGCAAAACCAAAAGAAACCCGGGAGTGCGTACTGGACTTTATAAAAACCGTCACAGACAAGTCCAGGTTTTTTGCTTCGAAACTTCAGATTGTCAAACAGAACAGTTCATATTTTACGGAGAAATAAAGAAAGAAAAACACGTTTGACACCAAAAATTACATAGAATGCAGGTTAATAAACTATATAGATTGTATTTATTTTAAAATTGCAGCACATAACGACAGCAAACCATCAATGTCGATTGCACTTTCCAAGAGTTCTAAATAAATTTCCCTATCTAATTTTTCAGGTAAGCAAAAGAGACCAACGACATGGTCACCGAAAATTCTAGCCCGAACGTTGACGAAGAATGAGCATTAGTCGGAAAAGCAGACGTTAAATAAGGAATATGGGTTCTGATTTGCTTGTTCGCTCATGAACTCGCAGAATTGCACACGCTTGTATTGTGGGGATGGAATTTATGTTTTTTTTAAACTCATTGAATGCCTGTTCGATTAACAGCTGAGACAATGGTTTCTCGTAACGTGATCAAAAACAGCTACTTCCGCCGCTTCATTGACCACAGCATTCGCAATATCTCGCTTTTTGTTACCTACCGATCCAGTAACTCTAAATTTATGCACCAGTTCCAGGACATATTTCCAATGGATATGTTTATCAGGACGCCGCTGATTAAAAATTTCTGCGGTTGTGTATCCAGATTCATGATTTGCGAAGATTCAAATTAATTCCACTATTTCGTCTTTTGAGTGAACCATTTCTATGCAGCCGCGATGTAAAGTAATTAAAGTACCAACCACGTAAATGGTAGAAATACATTAACTGCCGCTGTTTTACTACTTCCTGATTTAATACTGATTAATAGAAAGTACGACACTTTTGTAGTTTTTTATCTCTTCTATAATTTACAATACGTAGATAAGCCAAACATTCTATACGAAAGTGTCATTTTATTAATTAATTATTTCAATTCAATTTCCATTGAATTTTGTACCTTTTAAACTAAAATAAAACATTTAAAAATTCACATTTCTGAAATTTTGATGCGCCGCCATTTTTTTTGAGCATATCAGTGATTTCAAACTTTGGGAATAACATACAGTTGGAAAGACCTTTCAGATAAAGTATCACTCGATTCCTCTTTCCATTAAGATCTAGGACATAAATCTCAACTTACTCGAAGGGTTGTAAATAAGGGTTTGCGTATACGCTTAAGGAGTACCCCCTCAAAAACAAAATCTTTTTTTAAATTTCAGGTTAAATACCCAATAGTAGCGACGTTCGTTTTTCGATGGGCGACCCTGTATTTATTTAGAGTGCAGTAAAAACATCTGCATGCGTATGTAATTTAATATTATTAATTTTTTTTTAAATTAAATCGCTAAAACTTCAGTAAAAAACAATGCAGATATTTCTATTATCTATTGAAAAAAACCAAATGAATGTGACTTCCTATCCTGAAAAAATTCTGGCAAATGCTTACCTACAACAGAAAGGTATTAATAACAAAGAAAACTTTCAAATTTGTTATCTTGAATTAATTTAAGGGAAACCGTAGTCCATGATATAGAGCTAAGATTTTTTATAATAGAAACACATCTTATAACAATATTTAGATATTTCATATTTTAAAACTTTACTAGCGTGTAGTAGTAGGTAATTTTAATATTTATAAATGTACAACAAATATGTAAGCTGGCTTATATAATTACCCACCTCTCTGTTCAAATATATTTTTTATTATATCACGCTCAATTAACTGCTTAAAAGATATCTAGAATTTATACTTTTAAAGAAATTAGAAAATGTATATAATTTTTAATGTTCTGACATTGCAGAATTTTGGCCTTATTGAACAATCAATCGCTTGGTTTAATTCTGCGTTATTTCCTATTTAATCTCTTCAAATACAATTTGTATGTATTTAAACTATTGACGTAACAAATAGCTTCCACACAAAAAATAATTAGGTATATTTTGGACAAAGTAATAACGTTAACGTAGATACTTCATTAAAATGTCATATGAGGTACAGGTTAAAAACTGTTTTCAAAAGAGCGACATAAATATTTGATTCTAGTAGAAATAACTTTTATTGGCAATATAAGGAATTTTTTTGGGTTAAGGTCAACTAGTTGAGTACAACTAGCGCCAAACTTAACAAACGAAACCACGCCAACAACAGGAACCAAACTGACGTTTGTGTTTAATAAGAAAACATCCGAAATATTCGCCGGACTTGATACTCTATTACTACGGAGCGGCGTAAGCCACCTATGGCGAAACTCATAACCCAAGAGTAATTAAATCAAGTGTAGAAAAAAATTAACGCGGCAAATACCATTATATATTAGAAAAAAGAAACCGTAGTCACATTGAATTCCAAATTTGAGGTAAATTGGATAAACATTTTTTTAGTAATATTTTCTTAAAACTTTACCAGATCGCCTACATTTATATAGTTTTAAAGTTATGCCGCGAACAGACAGACTGCTGGAATCGAGAAAACATGATTTTCATCATCTAGGGAGCTTGAAACGTCAAGATCTAAAAAATATCGGAGGGTGATTTTTTAGGTATATGAGGTACAGGTTTAAAACTGTTTTCAAAAGAGCGACATAAATATTTGATTCTAGTAGAAATAACTTTTATTGGCAATATAAGGAATTTTTTTGGATTAAGGTCAACTAGTTGAGTACAACTAGCGCCAAACTTAACAAACGAAACCACGCCAACAACAGGAACCAAACTGACGTTTGTGTTTAATAAGAAAACATCCGAAATATTCGCCGGACTTGATACTCTATAACTACGGAGCGGCGTAAGCCACCTATGGCGAAACTCATAACCCAAGAGTAATTAAATCAAGTGTAGAAAAAAATTAACGCGGCAAATACCATTATATATTAGAAAAAAGAAACCGTAGTCACATTGAATTCCAAATTTGAGGTAAATTGGATAAACATTTTTTTAGTAATATTTTCTTAAAACTTTACCAGATCGCCTACATTTATATAGTTTTAAAGTTATGCCGCGAACAGACAGACTGCTGGAATCGAGAAAACATGATTTTCATCATCTAGGGAGCTTGAAACGTCAAGATCTAAAAAATATCGGAGGGTGATTTTTTAGCGATTACAATACTTTCCTTTTACCAGTAAAGTAAAATTGAAGGGAGCAGACCTTTATTATTAGTGTTATATGAGGGTGTCAACGCACGTTCACATAGGACATATTGTAACTTCGGAGATATTTTTGCTATGACAGCAATATAAATGCCTTTATTATTAAAAAAAAAAACATGTATTTTAAATTAACACAATTTATGTATATAAAATATAATTTATTACAAAAAAAAATTGAAATGAAAAAGCCGATAGATGTCAAAAAAAGCTAAGTAGAGAAACACATATGTGTTATGTAAAATAAATAAAATGTGTGCACATTAAACTATCTAACTTCATTATCTAAAAGATACTTTTTCTATTCATATTTAAAACTTAAGTAATCTAAGTTTGCCAATTCTTCCGGTATCGAATTATATAAACAAACGACGTTATAGACGATAGATCTCCAAAACAAGGCACTCTGATGAGTCGGAACCATTAATATGATTAACGGTCGAATATTAACATTATGAACATCTCTGCGAAAGACAAGGCGGTCTCTAATGGAAGCCGGATAATCAGGATCGTTGATAATCCTAATAATAAAATTAGAAAAATGCAATTGCCTTTTGGATTCCATATTTAGCCAGTTTAATTCGTAAAGTTTATGAGACCCATGATCAACTTTCCTTAGCTCGAAAATAAAGCGGATCCAGGAGTTCAGCACGTTTTGTATTCTAGCTTTACTCATAGAATCTAAACAAAAACTATATACAAAATCACAATAATTGAACTTGGATAGGACTAAGGACTAACACAGAGATTTTTTTTAAGTTTAAAGGTAATATTTATCTATTACTATACAGTATTTTTAAAGAAAAACATCCTTTAAAAAATGGAATTTTTTTTAAGATGTTCATTAAATCTAAGATCACTGAGTCAACCACAGGAAGCCTAGTACCGCAGATATTAATATGATTAAGATGAAGATTATAATCATCGCTATCAAAGCAAAAATAAACTTTGTATTATCGGCATATGCTTGGATCCTGCAGTTAGCTATAGCTTGAAGAACATCAGAGTTATAAACAAGAAAGCGAAGAGCCTAATATTTTTATAATTTAATTTTATCATCGCAGTTCGAAATAGTTTGCAACTAAGTACTAAAAAATTATTAATTTCATTAGGGTCACTTAATCTTTTAGGAATAGTGATATATTTTGATTGCGCAATGTTAAACTTTCTAAAAGTAGTCCACATGTTTGTAGAGTTTCTATGTATTTATACTTTTCCTTTGTCAACATTGAAAGAGTAAAATTACGTAAAAATGTATAGTTATTCCAGTCATCGTTGCTCTTTATTTTCCGAAATTTTTATATCTCTCTGCTTCGTACATGTCTTTAAATTCGCGGTCAATCATGGAGCCTTGAGTTTTGTTATTCTAGCTTTGCGACATGGGGCGTGCGTACCAAAAGGTGAAATAATATAATTATTAGACAATTTGATTTTATTGCCGATATTAGGTCCGTACAAAATATTTTCTAATTGCAAATTTTAAAAGCTTAACTTAAAGTTCCTGAAGCTCTTATAGCAAATAATTCGTGGCTCCGTATAGTCTTCTTCTATGTTCAAAACGCAATAAATCAATTTATGATCAGATATAGTATCAGCAGAAATAAGATCACTTTGACACACTAAACATCGATTACTAAAAAAAAACGTATCTCAGAGTTAAAGGAACCTGCGGATATTGGCATTGGCTAATTTATAATTTGAAAAGGTTATAATTATCGAAAAGGTTAGTAAGAGGATTATTAAGGTTAAAAATATTTAGGCTAAAGTCACCCACGCAAAATAATTCATCAAATGTAGGGTATAGAGTAGAAAGAATATTATCAAAATCAGGATTACACGTATTAAAATTAATATTAGGGGTCCATAAAATACTGCGAAAGCGTAGGTTTTATTCCATATTTTAATATAAAATATAATATGCCTCAAGCATTCCTTGTTGGCAAAGTCTAAATGAGATTCTTCACCAGTTATTCTATCTCTTGCATACGTCAGATATCCACGACCAATCCAAAAAATTGATAAACTGATATTTGAAAAATATTAATGTCATCACCAGCAGAGAGCTTAGTTTCGGACAGTAACACAATGTCAATATTGTATTGCAAAATTAAAATAGAAAAATCATGAAAACCTGTAAAAAGAGAAAGTACATTTAAGTGACCTATATTTAGATTTTTAGAAATTATTGAATAACTAAAATTAGATAATATAAACACCAGTGTGCCTATGTTTTTTCTTAATATTAAATTATATAAGAGTAAATAAACAAAACAATATGAAATAAAACCCTGTACAAAAGAAAGTCCATTGGCAGTCTAACAAAACCACCCAAATTTTGTAATCTAGTAAGAAATCATGGTTCTTGGAACTAAACCGTGTCAAAATGGAATCACCTTCCGACGTTTCGCCTTCGATTACACGAGGCATCTTTAGATAACGAGATCGAAATACTAAATGAGCTAGGAGAGACCCAGGCCGGCTATTTATAGTCGACCTATGTTCACCGAAGAGTGACTCGGTGTAAAGTCGATTTCCACGTACGATGTAGACTGAAGCCCATATCTCTATTAAAATTGTTAGGATGCTTATAAATTTCAGTAGATTCTCTAATTTTTCCGTTTATAGAATCCCGAGACCTATGGAAAAACTTTGGTTTTTTTTTACATTTATGACATGTCGAATAGAATGTTAGTTTTTACATACAGCAGATTGTACAATTTGTTTCTTTCTGATACATCGTTCATGTTCCTTAAGCCTAGTCGATATGGATCGTCCCGTTTCTCCAATATAGACATCACCACAGGAACAAGGAATTGAATATACTCCTTCCGTTTAGAAAGGAATAATGTCTTTTGGCGATCGAAAACATTATACAATTTTCTTGTGTGTGTGTGTGTTGAAGATTGTACGTATGTTGGACCGCGAAGTAACCTCTCAATCTGTAGTTCCGTGTATAAAAGAAAGAACTACACTTCCTATCGGTAATTCCTTATTAGTATCAATTCGTAGAGTAGGAGTATTTTGTTTTCTAATTGATCGTCTAATATATTCAGTGCGATATCCAACATTGTCATAAATGTAAAAAAAACCAAAGTTCTTGCACCGGTTTCGGGATTTTATAAATGGATAATTAGAGAATATATTGAAATTTATAAGTATCCTAACAATTTTTATAGAGATACGGGCTTCAGTCTACATCATACGTGGAAACCGATCGTTACACTGAGTTACGCTTCGGTGAATACAGATCGACTATAAATAGCCGGCCTGGGTCTCTCCGAGCTCATGCAGTGAAGATGCCTCGTGCAATCTAAGGCGAAACGTTGGAAAGTGATTTCATTTTGATACAGTCTAATCCCAAGAATTATGATTTCTTAATGGACCTTCACTTTCGTTCTATGTTATGTAATCTAGTATTACAAATAATTATAACTCAAATCACACCCTAACATAACTTTAGAATTTGGAATTAAGATAATTACTTGTCCCAAAATGTCTCTATTATTTTTGGTTTACAAAACCATAATGGAGCGCCAGTAAACGAATAAAGAAAAATAAACACTGACTCACTGACAGACCAGTTTCATTCAATGCAAAAAACCCAGTGGTTTATGAGAAAAAAGCAGCAAAATATTACACACAACGAATAAATAAAATAAAATATAATGAAAAATAAATTGAAGTTTATACATTTAAAAAAAACTGAATTTGTCTATTTTCGTTACACTTCATAAAGATCACTAAATTGAATTATTATTTGAATAACATCGTTGTTCTTGATATAAACATTACCGTTAAGCACCCAAGTATGTTTGCTCGGAAACTTATTCACTGCCTGTTCAGACAAACGAAGTCATAATTTTGTCAGGTCCTCCTTAATATGAATATTATTGTTTTTTAACTACTTACGGGATTTTAGGACGGCAATCCGCGCGATATCACTGGAAAAACGAATCAATACGGCCGGCGCGCGGTTTATTACTGGCATTTCTCGATGGATGCGACCGACGTGATAGCACTTCACTATATGGGATATTTTTGTATTTAGATTTAATGTTTTGTTAAACAAATTTAACACTTCGCAACGTAATTCCTCGTCATCCTTTACCGATCTAGCAAATATACGCACATTTGAATTGTGAGAAGACTGCTCCTGCGCATTAACCATCAATGTTACGTTGTTGTTATTGGCTTCTAGAGATTCCATCTTCTTTTTTAGAGAGGGTTTAAATGTAATTAAGTGATTTTACGCCTCAAACTGCTCATTGAACTTTATTTTCAAGGTATATGCTAATTTAGTAGCTACTTCTAAACATTTTTCATTCAATGTATTAACAATTGCCGATTTGATTTCTCTCAATTCGGCGAATGACAGGCCCATGACTAATTACTTTTAGCTGGCGTAAACAACTTCAAAAAACGACGAAACAAACAAGAATGCATTGCACTATTTACTTTCATTAGCTTGACTTTCTAGCTATATGCTTAAAAATAGGTCTGGAGATACTAAAGGTAATTATTCGCTCAAAAAATACAATTAAATTTGATTGAAAGTACGGAATGATTTCGCATTGTACGAAAATTAAATGTAATATAGAAACTAACTGATAAAATGTTGGTACAAATTCGATATAGCGGAACAAAATGGCGGCCTAATAACATGATTAAGTAACTGTGAAAAATACTTGTTCAATTGACTTTTCTACGAAAATCAAGTGTAATTAATATATACCTAGCTGATACAATTTTGGTACGAATCCAATGCGACGAAACAAAACGGAGGAAATGTTTAAAAAACCAGTTAAAAATAGCTACTTATTAATTTTAAATTAAATATTGCATAAGAATCAATTGTGATGTAGGAAGGAGCTGATAAAATAACGGCCTAATAAAAAGTTTTAAAAATCAATATACTACTTTTTTAATTGACTTCAAACGAAAAGCGAAAGATAACTGAAAGTTTATATATGTATGTACACATGAATAAATAACTATGTGCGGCACTAGATAAGGTCATACTTCACTATGGCTACTGATAAAAGGAAGTATTTATAACGAGGGAAGTTCCAGGGAAAGCTATATTACCAATTATTGTAAATTATATTTAAACCGCAAACCATGAACTCCCGTATTCACTAAAAAGATTTAAAAGTTAGGTCAGATCTAGTTGCCATGTTACTTAAAACTCTTAGTTCGCCAGTTATGTTTCGCTTATGTCAGTGTCCTTTTGTAATTGTGACATTTAGAAAAATTATTTGTTCGTTTGTTAAAAAATTAAACCTTAAACATATAACTGTCAAGTTAGACCTTCGGAGAGCTATTCGGCATGACAATCGGATCTTCCGATCCTGGTTCGTTAAAAACCAACCTATTACTAAAGCCGCCATTTTCCGAATCTGTCAGTTTTTGATAATATCTAAATTTACTGCCTTGGAGTCTAATTTCGAAAGATAAAAAATAGTTTTGATTACTTGAAAGCTAAGCCATGATATATTAACATCATACCCTAAGTAATCAACAGATGCCAAAATATAAGAGAAAATCATGAAAACATGGAACCTCCAAATAGGCAGCGAAAATACGAAACTCGTAAAAAAATCCTTCAAATTAAACAAGGTAAGCTAATCTGTTTAAAAAATATCTATGTCATATTATTACGAAACCTATTTTAGTTTTTAATGAATCATTATTTTTTATTCAGTGAATTCTTTCCTGATTTGATCATTTTGTTAGAAGTACGGGAAAACATAAAACGCTATCCTCAAAATGTACTTCTTTTGAAGAAATATTTAACAATGTTGTGAATATTCTGTTTAAATATTCATTAAATTATTTACTATATGGTGCTAAATTCTATATTACGTATTTTATTCTTAAAAGAAAAGGGGGACCTATGTTAATATCTATTCTAATCCAGTACCGCAGCTGTTATGCAACCACATAAACATCATACATCTATCCGCCTTTGAAACGGGGCGCGCCTTCCACAGAAAAATAATATAATAATATAGGCGAAATGCGTTCATCGGGAGAACAAAGCAATTTAAACTTAGAGTAAGAATAAAAATCTTACTCTAGGTTGTAATTGCCCGTTGTTACTTGGGAATGGCTCTCCCTATTTGAGGAATACGGCAGTATTTTATTTAATTTTGGTCTCTCATAACCTAACCTAACTTTTTTAGTTCACAAATACACAGTAAACAAGGTAGTGGAACAGCTGAATCATCACTTACGGAAACATAACAGTGGTTAAATAATGGTGTATTTAAGTATTGCAAAATTGAACATAAATTCCATTAACTAACAACCAATTTAAGTATAATGTTTTCTATTGATGGAAAGACTAAAGAAGCAATAAGGGCAGTTGAATCTAGATTATCATAATGATAAGACTGTTGCAGGTAGACATGAATTTGTATATTTTAGCAAATAGAATGTACTTGCTTAAATTATATTTCATTGTCTATTTCGAAGTCTATGTATAACTTGTAAACAAAAGTATTCCTTAACAGGTATTTTTAAAGAAAATTTATAGCGTAAGCTATTATTTAGGTATTATATATTTTCACTGTTGATGGCGAAATGAAATAATCTTTGTTTTTCTTTAAAAGAACTACAGTTGGAATTATATAATGTTATAATTATTAGAGAAGGGAAATAATTAGTTATATTATATCACACAGTATGTGGTGTTTATTGATTATA
This sequence comes from Kuschelorhynchus macadamiae, assembly GCA_030620095.1. NCBI lineage: Eukaryota > Metazoa > Arthropoda > Insecta > Coleoptera > Curculionidae > Kuschelorhynchus > Kuschelorhynchus macadamiae. The sequence goes on from JAUTXW010004721.1 coordinate 101,750, forward strand.
GCAAAACTTTTACAGCTTTTGCAGAATATGACACTAAAAAAAAGGGAATGGTACAAGAAATAATGTCCAGTATTTGATACAGTATTTTCATTTACCTTTCACATACTTAGTCAATATAAGGAAGAACAATCACCGAAGCACAATTACAAATTCCTCGATAAGCTGTTTGATTGACTGTTGATTCAAATTTGAACTCGACCATTTTGATTGTGGAAGATATATATACCTGTGTAAGTATTAATTGTGATTATTTTGTTTTTTTTTTTATAAAGAAACTTACTATAATATTAGACTTAGACAGGTTAGGCTAGTATAATTCATAAGCTTATGTTTAGCAAAGTCTACTGCAAAACATACCTATGAGTTTGATATTATAACAAATCATCAGTTCACAGGATCAAACAGAATTTAACACTTGAAACCTTGTTTGATTTGACTAATGGTTTTTGCACTGATATTCTGTTGGAAAACAGCAGCAAGATAATCCATAGCAACTCAACTGATGAATGCTGCACTTATTTTTTTATTGTCACTCATTAAAAATTGTGCTAGACACCTCGTTATGTTTTTTATGTTTGTCTAATTTCTTACAGTCTGACACAAATTGTTTGAAGTGTGTGTTTTTCCTTGGGTTTTGCTAATTGCTATTTTTAATGTGTATTTTTAAATTAGTCTTTTGTTCAAATCTATGAATCGCTTTTGACGTTTCACGTCACAATAAAAATATTCTATTTAAAAAAATAACTATTATATGACCTAATAAGTTCATTATGTTTAATGGAATTTATTTGTTTATTCTTATGTGAAATTGTACAGGGTGCCTGGTTATATTTTAAACGGTACCCTAGAGGCCTTATTCTATGAGTTATCAAAAAACTTTAAATACAAATGTTTTTGAGTTTGAACGGAAACATCATTCTTGCCGATTATAAATATACTAGGTTTAAACTTTATCTCTAAAGATACCAGAGAAATTTTAGAAAAACCTTGCAATAAGAGGCAATGTTTAAGAGAGAGATGGAGAAAGCTCCAATATAGTGGAGTCAATTTCTTGATTATATTTAGAAATAAAGGTCTTAAACCTAGTCTATTATTAATAATCAGCAAGAAGAGACCATTTGAGGTGTATCTACTATACAGGGTGTGCCTTTTAAAATAACAAAGTCGATGCCCATTTGCTAAATTTCCGATTACCTTTTGTTTGTTTTTCTTGTAAATTGCCCAAACCTAAACACTTTTATATTTAAAGTTTTTTGATAACTCAAAAAAAAGACTGTAGGGTACGTTTAAAATATAACCAGACATCCTGTACATAAAATCTGTATAAAATATCAGATGTGTTAAAAATTAAAAAAAAAAACTACGTAGATATACATAAATGAACAAAAGAAACCTTATTTTTTTGTAAGTTAAGTTTACTGTGTTTACCATTTTTGACGAGAAAAGGTTATTTCAAATCCATATTATGTAATTCTGGGATACCTTGTTAGGTACTGGAAGATAGTAGGTTGCTAAAAGAACATCTTGTAAGGATATATTAAATATTTATACCATGTCCCAAAAATGTGGTATAAGGTGCAGCTGCTGTTTTTTTATTATGGACTATTTTGTTTTATTAAAGAATAAAACATCTGGTTTATATATAATTTGGTAAACTGAAGTTTATTACCTTAAAAAAGACCATACATAGAACTAAAAAAGGAATTTGTAATTTGTTTTGTTTAAAATTTTATTTTTTTAACTTCAATTTACTTGAAACATCTGTATGTTGCCTTTTTTAATCGTAGCAAATAAAGTATAACTGACTAAAGTCTATGAAAATTAAGATTACTCAAAGTGAAAACTGTATTTTGTAACAAGAAACATTTTTTTCTCGATTTTTTCTTCAGAATAACTTTTTTTTATAAATTCAATTCTGTCTCTATTTTGTAAGATTTGGAAGAGTTCATGGTATCTATTGTTCAGAAAGTCAAGAACTACAACATATATAAAATTTAGGGAATTTCCCTCAAGCTAGTTTTATAAGATTTATGTGTGGTCCTAGTAGCCACCTCGCAATTCACCCATTCTTAAAAGCTTTGTTCAGTATAATTTTTAGAATACCACTAGATTGTGACGTATAAATGACGAACTTAAACATGGAAATGTTTGGATAATATTCAGATCTCAACTGTCTAGCAGGCGCGTAACTAAGGGGGGCATAGGGGCCTCCCCTGTCTGTCATGTCTTTTTTTTGGATATTGCATGGACGCCCGCAGAACCATAACTGATGAAAAAAAAAAACCAAAAAAGGTCATGCATAGTCCATTTGGTATATAAATGTAATTTATATATAATATACAATATTTACATTTTCCAGGGGAGGCAATTTGGTGTTCTATTATTATTATTATTATTATTATCATTCAATATGAAGAAAGTTTTTTGGTATTCGGGTATGGATTATCCTGGGTAGAAAAGAAGAATATAATATTTCGTTTTGTAATAGTCATTGTGTGTGTATATAAACATTTTGAGAAAATGACAAGGGCTTAGATAATATTCTGTGAAACAGATTTCTTGTGGCCTTTTGCATTTTCGAAGCGATCCAAGATATAGTACTAGGCATTATCGAAAACCACAACTCAATATACAAATTCTGGTTGAAAATTAGTAAACTTCAATTTTGTCTACAAATTTGCATTTATAACTGTGTCTGTCCAGTAGTTTACTATAGGACATCAATACCTAAAATTAATTAATGTACAGGTTATGGTTATATTTAATAAAAAAAATTGGGTGGAGGTACTATACATGCTGATGGTTAGAAACAAAAGCTTAAAAAGCCATATTTATAGGGATATTCTTTTTAGATTGTTAAGAGGAATATGCTCCTTAAGTACTGCATTTAATTTTTAACTAAAATTGGAAATATACCTATTTTATCAATAACGAAGTTTTTTAATAGCGTTATTTCATTTAAAATATCCTTCTCTTACAGCTGATTTTTCGAAAAGCAATTTTTTTACAATACTTTTTCTTCTTTTTAGGTATTTCAAGTGACAGTGTGTCCTTTGGACCCTTCGTAAAAAAAAATGGCGTGGACTTATGTATCACCAGAATTCAGCAGCAATGGAAACTAATTTCAGTTTGTAACAACTTGAACAATAAAAAAATGTCGAATTCTAAAATTTTTTTATTTATTGACATATAAAATTGATTTTTACGATAAAATATTGCAACACTTTAAAAAAAATTTAAAGAAATTCCAGTCAATTTCATAATAATCAAAAAGGAAAATTATTTCATTTATATCTTAAAGATTTATGACTACACTTAAATCTAGAAAAATAATTATATTTAGGCATTTTATAGATACAGATTTACAGGGATATAGAGAGTTAGAGATTGGTACCATTATGAAATTAGTTACGGGTAGTATTATATATGAATCTTTAAACATATTTCCAAAAGTTAAGGTATGAAAGTAGAAATATTTATTTTTCAGTTCCAACTGTTTCTTTTGGTAGATATATAAACTCTCCAAACGTCAATTTTTAGTTTTTAGACGATAAAATTACTCTGTTAGGTATAGGATCAACTGTGCAGTAATTTTATTATTTTGAATGCAATGAAAAAAAATGCACAATAAATTTTCTCCTTCCCAATCATATGGTAATTCTCAGTATCTTTGAAATATATAGAGAGTGACAAAATATGTATTTTTATTAAATGAATACCCTGTCTATTTTTTACAGCTATGAAAAGCTAAAAAATATCTTTCCAAAAAACTTTGTGCCAAATTTTCTGATATACCTACCTATGATATTTAAAAAACTAAAATTAATACCTGCCTACAAATGGCCATATTATTTTTAAATATATAAATTTCGGTCGTAACAGTTACAAATAGAGTATATTTTATAAGGTCTTCTTTATACAGAGCATTCCATGTAAAAAATTACACGGTATGTAATACTTTTTAGTACGAGAAATAATAAAAATATTAGAGAGGGATCACTTTAAATGGCAATCAATTTCCCTCGTACAGATTGTCTACAATTTACTGCATATTAAAATAATTTATTAGGACGTCATTCAGTTTTGTCATACAAGATCCAGACTAAAATTTTACCAGTCTGTTTCTGTTTCTCACTTGAGTTTTATACAATCTTATTTCATTAGGCCGCCATTTTGTTTCGCCATATTCGAATTTTACCAAAATGTTTTCATTCCGTTGAAAACTTACATTCAACTGGGTAAGTATTTTTTAAGCTATGCTGCGTACAGACAGACTGACAGAAGTGGGAAAACATGGGCCCCAAGCACCCTAAATTCCAAAGTTCTACAAAAATGTGAAAGGGTTAATTTTTCATTTTTTGCTCTTGTAAACCGGTCTAAATGCTGGTGGTTGCCCTTCTTCAATATGGGCTTGTATTTATTTTAAACTTTATAATTAAATGGTAAAAGTATTAAATTTTATTTGTTTATTTTTCTAATGATTTAATAAATTCTATTAGGCATTTTAATAATTTTAACATAGAATAAGTGTGTAACTTATTTTATTTAGACCATATTACCATTTTAGTTATATAAGTTATTATAAAAACATATTTTTAATACCAATTAGTAGTTATAATATGGGAGCGCCTCCTCCTCCTCCTCTTCCTCTCTCTCATGTCCCTCATTCTTAACGTCCTCCCCTTTTATTCTCATTCGCATCATATTTTTTAATTTTTTCTCTTTGTTCTCCCACATTTGATTTTGCATTCTTAAGTCTTATAAATAGGTGCATCATGATCATTTTAGTATGCCGAGGCACATTTACTAAGCTGTGCTCGAGTTGCGTAAAAAGTTATTTTTGAATTTTTCCACCAATTTTGTATAAAACAAAAAGAAAAAATGTGTCAAGTAATAAGTGAATTATGTGTAATCGCGAAAAATTAACTACAACTATCAGACAGTTAAAAGTTAAATATCTCAATTTCTTTGAAGTGATTTCGAAAGATGAATACACCAAGCTGTTTTATCCACTGAAACGAGATTATTTGGAAGCAATTGACTGTTGTGATGATTATTTAGAAGGAATTATAAGCCTTACTACGTTTTTCAATACATTTGGGAAATCATACTTTGTAGGAGAATTAAGCCACCTAATAGAATTTATAGGAGAAGATTGCCAATTTATACCTGCTATTATTGCAACCCAAAAGAGGTTTCAATTATACGAAGATAAAAAACAGGTATTATCAAAGAAAGTTAATCCTATTCGCAAGAGACGTCCCCCTACATATTTAAAATATTATGTTAAATAAATGAAATGGCTGAGTTGCTGATTGCAGTTAAATTATTAGAGGAGAAATTTAGTAATCTTTCAAAAACCTATTTCTCATATTGTATGGCAAGTGGTCCGGAGTGGATAGACTTTTATTGTAATCAATCTGAGGAATTCGTAAAGGCTGCCCTCTGTTGCAACAAATACATTGAAACATTAAATTTTTTTCAACTTATTCAAGATCTAAAAGATATTGGCTTTGGTTACTATTTAAAAGACTTGAAGCAATTTATTGACGAGGATACTATTCTTCAAGAAATTGAAAAGGAAGAATAAATTTAATAATATTTACAATGGAGCAAATGGTTACTGAAATGTATGAAGAGTTTATTATATCTGCTGCATACTTCCAATATTTATCAATTGTAGGCGAAGAAGACGCAGAAGCACAAGATTTGTCAGCATATGTTAATAATATAGATCGAATGAAACAATGTAAATTAGCCGCTAAATTTTGTAATGATTATTTAAAATATAAAAATGAGTATGAACTTTTAAATGAATTTAGAAAATTAGATTTAAGGTATCATATTAATTGTATTCAATCATGGTTGGTTAATGCAAAATAAAAAGGTAATTAATTTTTTTTTTATATTTTTATTCATTCATAAAACAATTGTCATATAAAAATAACACATTTGTCAAAGCACACATACAAGGTGATTTTGAATGATAGAAGCATTTTGGTTCCATTAGCTTTAGCGCTGGTTGTTCATCTATTTCAATCACATGCTTTTTAGAATATTTCTGTATAAAATCCTTTTTTTCGCTTCCTTTTACAAAAACAAAATCTGCTTTCTTCGTAAGTGTTTCAATTATTTTTGGGAAATGATGTAATGGAGTAAATCCATTATTCCAATGTATACAATGATAATTTTTCGTTAACCATACCGCCTGCTTGTGACAATCAGGTGAAAGAAACTCCATTGGAAAAGGCTTTTTAAAAATGTAATGAGTCATTTCATAACCATCAAAAGCTGCAAGCTCTTTCGGTATAAATTTATTTTTTTCATCTTTGAATCCTTGAATATCTATAACCAATCTCATATTTTCAAAGCAGCAAATTTTTTAATGAGACTTTTTTTACTTGAATAATTTGCAATTTCTTCTTTCAGTTGATTAATTTTAAAAATAAATTTTTCAATTTGTAGTTGTAGTTTTGATGGCATGATTAAAACTAAAAGCTTTTGAAAATTTCTTTAAATTAAATCGAAATATGAAAATAGTGGGGATAAAGTTTATAATTGTTTCACAATTTTAGTAAGAGGGTTGTAGCTAAATAATTTGTCATGTAAAATAAGACAATAAGCAGAAGTATCTTTTTTAATTGCATTGTGTGTCTCAAATTCAATTCTCATTACTACGGATCCCGTTTGAATTGTTTCTTTTTGATGGGAGCAATCAATATGTGTAATAGGACTAATGTTTTTGAATTGTTCAGGATTAAAAATGGGTTCATTTGGAACACCATAATAAGACTGTCTAAAGTTGGCAAACATTTCGTATAAAGCAGAAAATTTGTTTTCTTCGAAATTTAAGTACAAATCGTGATAAGGATATCTTTCAGAATTTAAATATACTCTAATATTTGACAAGGTAATATTGTCAAATTTACTCATATCTTTAACAATTTTCCCTTTTCTGTTTTCTTGAAAGCCAATCACAACATGACGAGGAGCTTCTAGTTTACTAGTTGTTTTTACCGGCCATGTGTGACGGGTTGTTTCGGTTAGAGAAGAATATTCAACAAGTTCCCAACTCCTGAATCCTATCAATATATCTTTATTTGATTCTAATATTTTTGATAGAGCAAGTTGTTGTGGCATATCAACTAGAATGTGAGGAACTTTCCAATAAATTTTATCGAAAGTAACCAATGGAGTGTCAGGAGCAGTAACAAGGTGTGCCGGATCTTCTTTGAAAATAACACCATCTAAATCATCAGTTGATCTAATAAGAACCAATTCCTGTTTCATATTCATAATAATTTTTCTGTAATCTTCAAAAAATCCTAAAAGCATTTTTAGTGGTATGGATACGGAGAATTTTCCATCATTATCAACTAAAATTGTATCACCTTCTTTCCGATGTGGAAACCAACCTGCATTTTCCAGTTTTAAACTTTCGTTGGTATTGTGAGAAAGGTAGCTTTTTAAGGTTGATGCTAATCCAACATTTCTTATTGAATCTATAGTAATTCCGTTTAGTTCATAGCGGATTTCTCTGAACAAAAAGGCTATACCATTGTTAATAAATAGCAATTCTTTCTTATATTTACCTTCTGTATTAGTTAATTTTCCTTCGATATAAAGTAAACTATCTGATGGTAGAGTGTAAGCATCGAGTTCTTGAATTGGGATCCTTATTTCATCATTGTAATCGAATTTTGAAGAAATATATGGTTGATATGTGTGAAGCTCAGAACTGACGATGGAATTGTCTACATAAAGCTTTTCGTTTACGTTTAATATGTTCATTATTTTAAAACAGTGAAACCCAAGGATGTGAGAAATTTACGATTATCTCGTCTTAACTTGTTGGTGTTGGATTTGATACTGAACTGTTGTTTAGGCTTTTTCTTTTTATAAGTTTTTACTTTGTTGATAGTAGTAGGGGCAAGTCTCATCCCAAGGGCTCTATTATATCTAACAACCATTTTATATTTCACTTGTTTGTAAATGTAACCTTACTGTTATAGTTTCTCCTCTAAAACTGATAAGTTCTCCGTCTTGATCAACTATTTTAACTGTTATATTGTTAATTGCTTTGACGCTAACTGGAAAATACAAAATGGGCAAAGGAGATTCAACTATTTTATACCCTGGAGCTACAGTTGGATAAAACTGGTGAATAATATGAACAGGTTTACCATTATTGTAAGAACCGACACAAATATTACAGTCAATACAAATAGCATTCACCTTAGTTATTTTTGCAACATTATCTGATTCTTCCTCTTTCATAGCTTCTAGTATCCTGCTATTAAAACCCAACATTTTTCCTATCGAATCTTCCTTGGTAAAATCAATTATTCTACTACACATTAAAAAAGTTTTTAGAGTATTAACATTTGCTTTTAAAAGAAAAAAAATTTTTTCATTCGGAAATAAATCTTCTATACTTTCTCTTATGTATGTTTCTATATCTGTAATGTCATAAGTTCCGTCGGGAATAACAATTACTTTATTATCTATATAAAATTTATTATATCCTTCTTTTATATTGGGGATAGTCATAAACGTTTCAAAATCAGCTAAACCCAGGTAATATTGTTTTTCATCCTCTAAATATATGGGCGGATTAAAATCAGCAGACAAAACAGAACTGTTTCCTGATATGGCAATTGTGGTAGACATTGCAGTTTATTTATGAATGAGATATTACAATAAATAATGAGTTTATATATTTTTTTGCAAAAATTTTAGGGATAGTTGACCACAGTTATATGAATTAAATTTTTGTTTATTTTCATAAGTATAAAATACATCCACTTTGCCATTCGAATTAAAATATTTGAGAAGTTCTAAAGGTGGTTTTAAATTTCCATAACTATCAAAATATATTACATTTTTGTTATTTTTAATATAAGCAGTCCAATGAGATCCTTTATTTTGTTTTTTATCCAAATTTACAATACCACATTCTTTCAGATTAATTTTTTTTGGAAGTTCATCGAGCATAAAAACACCTCTAAAGCCAGTTATTTTTAACAGCTTTACATATTTAATAATATCATTGTTCGTAAGTGCTCTTTTTGGAAAACTTATTTTGAGTTTTTTTTTTGTCTGATTGCTTTCATTTTGACGGATCCTCCTTTATAAGGTCTAATAAATAGTCCCTTTCCTTTATATGGTCTAATATATAATCCTTTACCTTCTTTAGAAGCATTTTCCATTGCAATATTATGTCTATGTATTTCTTCTAGTTGCTGTTTAGCTGCTTTAGCATCATTTACTGCCTTAGCAATTCCTGCCGCGCCTCCACCTAGTGCACCCAGGGCGCCAAGAATGGGAAACAAAAGAGGTAGAAATCCTCCAATTTTTTTGGGTGTTCGAATGATACGTTTTTTTCTCAATTTAAGTTTACCCCCTTTTGTATTTTTTAATCCCAAACCGAACTTTCTTTTACCCTTCATTATTCCTGCAACACTTAAAGCTGCAATTTTTTCACCAATAGAAGAATCTTTAGCTTTTACCCTATCCCAGGCTTTTTTTTCTAATATTTGGTCAGATATGTGTCTTTTTGATAAATCTTCAGTCTGAGAGTAAGATATATCATGTTCTTTGCAAGCGGAATCCAATGGATTTACACCAACGTCACCTCTAGTTAATCTTTTTTCCAAGTTGGTGCCGGGACCACAATAATTATATCCTGGTATATGAACTTCGAAAGGTAATTTACTAATTAATTTATTTACTAAACCAGAGCCTTTTCTATTACGTCTTTTAATAGTTTTTTTCAACTTATGACGACCCACAGTCATTGAAGTTCTTTTTATACTAAAAACACATTGACATTTTTCTGGTATAAATACTTTTACAGCTAAAAATATTTACTAGTGTGATTAAGAATGAGGATTGAAAAACAAAAATTCTCATTACCAGTAAATAATCATGACGAAAAAATTTTAAGTAAACAGTTGAGAAAACATGGTGACTTATTTTGCGGTGGTTCAAAAAGAGGGCTTATAGTTGGTTGCAGTGGTAGCGGTAAAACCAACGTTATGCTTACACTGCTCGAGCATCCTAATGGAATTAGGTTTGAAAATGTCTATGTTTATTCAAAGTCATTAGATCAACCAAAATATGAATATTTAAGGAAGTTGTTAAAGCCTATGAAAGAAATTGGATACTTTGAATATGATAGCGATGAGAACATTATTTCACCTCATGAGATAAAGCCAAATTCCGTTATCATTTTTGATGATATTCCTTGTCATAATCAATCTATTATTAGGGACTATTTCACGCATGGAAGGCATAGAAACACCGATTGTTTTTTTATTTTTCAAGGATATTCCTCAATCCTTAAACGTCTAATTCGAGAAAATGCAAACTTATTAATTTTATTTAAACAGGACTGTTTGAGTTTAAAACATATATATAATGACCACTGTATATTGGATATGACATTTGATCAGTTTAAAAATATTTGTGCTAACTGTTGGATGGATCCATATGGCTTTCTTGTAATTGACAAAGATTGTGAAGTAAATCACGGCAGATATAGGAGTAAATTCGATTCCTTTATATATTTATAAAAGTAAAAAATTTGCAGTTTTATTTCATTTAAAACTTGTACAGCATGGATAAACGTTTAGCTCGAGAATTAATAAAATCGAGACAAGCCGTGAAGCAGAAATATCAAAGCTTGAAATTAGCTACTTCTACTGCTCAGTCCGAATTAGAACAAACTTATAGACCAATAACACAACCACTTAAACAGCTAATTTCAAGTATTGGTAAATCCGAACCATTCGATTTAAAAGAAGAAAGAGTTTCAAAGTATGAAGAATTCAAAACACCTACAAAGCTTTATAAAACATCAACTCCGACGAAAAATATTCAGAAAACAGGAAAAACTCCGTTACTCCCTACAGAACTACCAACATTTTTAAATGACAGTAGTATCACTTCTTCCTCTCCTGTAGTACAACCATTGTCATCAACTGTTATAGCAGAAACTTCAGATCCTTCTAGTGACACAACAACAAATTTAAACTTGTCAGACATATTGGAACAAACTAGAAAAACAATTCAAACCTATGTTGGTACACCATCATATAAAGATTACTTAGCAGATTTTCATGAATTACCCAGATCATATATTGATGAGGGTGTGAAAGATACACAACATAAATTTGACCATTATTACGGAATAGTTCATGACCTCGAAACGGATAAGTTTTCTTTTGGTTTAACACAGATACCGGTAGAAATTATTGGAAAGGACATTAAAGTGGGAGGAATAACGTACACAGGCACGCCAGGTTTATACGAATTGCTTTTCAAAAAAGAACCGATAGGTTATAAGAAGGAAGATTTAGATAATTACATGAACATTCTAGCTAAAACAAATGTATATCGTAGGAATTTTGATTCAAATGAACAAGTTCAAGGAAATACATCACACAAATATGTTACAATAATAGGACCATATTTACAAAGAAAGGGGATTACAAAGACAAAAACCTTGCCAAGATTAGTTACAGCATTTAACAAACCACAACCTCCGTTTAGAACAACTAGAGCCAAATCTACAGGAAAGGGATTAATTTTGAAAACAAACAGATCAAATACAGACTATGTATACTGGAATAATGTAAACGAAATTGTTGATAGGCTACGTTTATTAATTTCATCAAGTGATGCGGGAAATAATGCTCATAGTAACGAGATTATCTCTATTATTGAAGAATTAAGAGAAGATAAAGTAATACTATAAATAACAGCTATCAAATATAATCATATTTATTGTTTAATGAAAGCTCAACATGACAGTTGATAAATTTGGACGCCATATTTCAAAACAAAATCAAGAGAGAATAAGTGACATTAATAATTTAAAAAGGAGATTAGGTGAAAATGAAACAAATAATGAAATCTTTGCTAAAAAGCTTAAGGTTTTTGATGAAAATTTTTTAAAGTATGAAAACCAGATTAAAGTATGTTATACCTCAATTGAAAACGTTAATAAACAGTTGCTAACGCTAAATCAAATAAGTAAAGATTTGCAATTTTTAAATGAACATGTTAAAAAGGAAGACAAAAAATTAAGTGATGATATCAACAAAATTAATAAAATAATGGAAACAAATATAAGAGAAGTAATAATTGAAAAACACAAGGAAAAAATTAAACAATTAAGAACTTTTATAAAAAGGTTAGATGATGAAAAAAAAGAAATCAAAATAGCATTCTTAACAGTAGAACAATTGACCAACTCACTTTGGAAGAAAATCAACAATATATTTCCTTGGAAAATATAATGTCCAGTGTAATTAAGAAATTAGAACAAGAATTAAATAAAACAGAGGAGGAATTAAAAAATAGTGATAGTAGATCAACTACTTTCTTAACTGGAGAGATAAAAAAATCCTTTAATGCGTTAGAAAAGGAGATTACTAAAATTAGTAAAATTTTAAATGAAAAAAGTTATACAATACAAATTGATAAATTGAATGAATGGGAAAAAACATATAAAAGTTATATTTCGAATTATTACAAAACATAGAAAGTGAACTTCCTTAAAATTGAATAAACAAGTTTGTTGTCATGACAACCGTTAAACAGCAAGTCGTTAATGAATTACATAAACCTGCTAGAAAAAACTACAAACGCAGAAGGGTGGTAGTGAAAGGGTTAAATGATCTTTTTCAAGCTGATTTGGTTGAAATGTTACCCTATGCCAAATTTAATAAGGGATTTAAATATATCTTGATTACCATAAATGTATTTTCTAAGTATGTTTGGGCCGAACCGTTAAAATCTAAATCTGGAAAAGACGTAACAGCGGCAATGAAAAAAATATTAATCAGTGCAAAAACTCCACCAAAAAACTTGCAAACGGATAGAGGAAGAGAGTTTTTCAATGTAAATTTTCAAAATTTGATGCAACAATTTCGAATTAACCATTATAGCACGTTTTCCAATTTGAAAGCGAGTATAGTAGAAAGAGTGAACAGGACTTTAAAGAATAATATGTGGAAAATATTTAGCATTCAAGGAAATTACAAATGGTTTAATATATTAGCGGATATTGTAAAAGATTATAACAATACAAAACATTCTTCAATAGGAATGAAGCCAAAACAAGTAAATAAAACAAATGAAAATAGAATCTTGAAATCTGCATTTACTCATGCTAAAACGTTAGATATAAAATCTCCAAAGTTTAAAGTGGGTGATCACGTACGAATAAGCAAGCATCGAGAGGCATTTTCAAAAGGTTACACACCAAATTGGTCAAATGAGATATTCCACATTAAAGAAGTTAAGATGACAAACCCTTGGACATATTTAATTCAAGACGAAGATAATCAGGACATTCTGGGTGGTTTTTATGAGCAAGAATTACTAAAAGTAAAGCATACCGATGTGTATCTTATTGAGAAGATTTTGAGAAGGAAAGGAAACAAAGTTTATGTGAAATGGTTAGGACTTGATAAAAAATATAATACATGGATTGATAAAAAAAATATTGTTTAATTAAATTGAAATTAAATTTTAGTTAAATTTGTTTTATTTCTGTTCCTCACTTTATGCTTTAGCTGATACAAATTACAAAGTCTTAATGTGCTAATTAATTTCAAATAAAATTCACATTTACTAAACTAAAATTTTATTAAGTAAAACATCAAATACAATTTTTATTAAAACGTGTCAAATATATTTTATTTCTATGTTCCTCAGATAATATCGAATCTAGAATAAGTTTACAATCATTTATTCTTTTTTCAAAACGGAGTCTATCTAAGTACCACATCTGAAAGTTACTCCTACGGGCTTGTCTGTAAGCAAAGCTCCACTTCACTAACACATGCACCTTATTGTTCTCTTCCAGAAAAGATATTGTTTTCTTCGTAATATTTTCTTTTTGATCCATTTTCATTGTTTTCTTCGTAATATTTTCGTTTTGTTCCATTTTGCTTCAATTTGTTTTCCATTTGTTCAGGATATAAAGCAAGTAATTCCATCATAGTTGAAACATTTTCACTGTTAGGATTTTCTGTTGGACTTATTATATTATAAACATGCGTACACAAGTCGCCACAATCAGATGAAATATTATTTTGAAATATTTTGAAATATGTATTGAATTCTTGCCTTTTAAGTATAGATAATCTATAATCAATAATTTCCTTTAATCGCCACAAATTGTCCAAAGACTCTTGTCCTAAGTATATGAAGTGTGGGCCTTTTGTAATTTGTAGAACAGGGGTATCATTTATTTTCTGAACCTGCAGATGAATGTTGTTTATATTCACACTGGTTTGATCAACTTGAGGAAAGTAGAAATTGTTTACAATAATTCCTTGATGAACACAAATGTCTTTCCAATTTTCTTCGGTTAGTGCGATTGAAAATCCAGTTTTTCCACCAATTACAATTTTTGGAGAAAAATCATTTAAACTAATGCCAACAAGAACAAATTTTGACAAAGAATTATTTAAAAAATAAATTTTTGAATTAAGAAGCGTTTCCAAAGGTTTATGAACCACGGCGTTGTTCATAATGACTAAACGAGACTGAAACATATTGTGTTATTCTTGTACTTAAATATTCTCATCCCCACTTTCTTTAAAGTTTCGTTTAAAATGGATTAATGAAAAAATAGATTTCCAGTTTGAAATTTATAATAAAGATAAATAATTAAAATGGTAATGTATAAAAATAATGCAAAGTTTAATGTAACACTAATGATGGAAAAGTAATAATTTTTGAATCCGTCATAATAATTGGTACAGTTGGGGGTTAAAATTTGTAACTGATTATTTTTAAACTCTAACCTTTCTATCCAATTTGTATCAAAAATAGATCGATTTGGATAATGATACAAAATTTTAAAAAATTTACTTGCATTTTCATTTCCATTTATTCGTTCCATCCAACTAATTGTACTATTGTTAATTAATCCAATTTTCATAAATTTACAATATTTACTTAGAGTGACGTCTGTTTTATTAGAAAAACATATTTCACACTGTGTTACGCCAGGGGGATGATGAACATAAAAAACATTTTGGAAAATAAAATAAAGAAGAATAAATTGAGATCTACTGATAGTCATTAAAACAAATTAATAATAATATTCCAAATTTATTAACATTAAGCAGATACTTTCACCACGAAAGCAAAAGCAGTTGTAAAAAAATAACAATAAAATACTTAATTTAAATATATGTAAAAGTTCATAAATAAGGATATTAATAATACTATATAAAATGTGTAGCTTGAAGACTTATTTTGAATGGTTACAATTATTCGATTCCTATTTTTCCATAAACAGTTATTTAAATCACAATTCCTAGCAAATTTCTTATGCTCCACAATAGGATCATCATAACTTAACCAATCAAAAATTTCAATACCACAATAAAAACATTTACAAATATCATTGATTGAAGTATAGTAAAAGCCAGCTCCAGCTAACACTTCTGGTCTCAATTTTCCTTTCCATTTTTTAAAAGTGGAAAGTCGTTTTTCATATGTTTTAAAATAACTGTTATCAATTTCTTTGTCAAAAGTTTCTAAGCACATTTTGTGAAAGACTTATGAAGACTAACTTTGGTTTCAAAAACAACAAATTTAAATACCTTATAATATCTACATAAATATATCTAAATCTTCATGTTCTGCATTCCATTGATACAAAGCAATATCTTGGTGTCCCCAAGCTAATGTATTAAAACTATAGGGAATTTTATACCGCTTATCATCTTCGGAACTCAAAGCCAATTTATTAATTAACTCTGTAAAAATTGTATGTTGTCTAGATCGAAAAACATACATTGAACAAAAGGTTTTAGAATGATTTTCAACAACATCTTTATAATGAATAAAATCCAACTGCTTTTTAATTGCACTTTTTTTAACACCTTTTGCTTTTTTTGTTAAACTGTTTTCCGTTTTAATACAATATGCTTTTGCTCCAGTACCAAAGAAAGTAGTAATGGGTTCACCAGCATATTCATCTTTGAATTTTCCTATAACTGACTTTGTAATAGGCATTTCATGAATATTATTAAATTCATAATTAGATGTGTCAAATTTGTGAATATTTTTTATCATGTCAGAATAAATATTTGGAGTTGTGACTTCTAAAATGAACGAATCGGTATCGGTGTATAAAAGTGAAATATTTTCCTGATAAAGAGGTTTTAAAAAATTATAAAAGAAATCATACATGACAGTTTTAGATATATCTAATATTGAGAAGCCTACATATATTGGTTTATTGTAAGTAACTTGAATCTTTTGCATTTGAATAGCTACCAAGTTTTCAGAAAATATTGTTAAGTCCTTGAAATATGGTTTTGCAATTAAATTCTCAGCACCATCTTTTCTTCTATTTTTTTCCCACTCTGTAACAAGTCTTACGTCAATTCTCCTATCAACATTTTCCATAGTCTTGCCATAAATACTATTATTTGCCAACTTGTAAGTATTACGATCAAATTCATTCTTTGAATCATTTCTTAATCTTGAATTCAAGTCTATATATTTTTTCAACCAATCAGATTGAGAAAACTGTAAAACTCTATGAACTTTAGTTAACTTGAGTCCATGTTCCAAACATTGTTTTAATAATTGATAGTGAATAACATATTTTGATTTATCATTTAAATTGGGTATTAATTTTATGCATTTAGAATTTGGCGGTTTAAAGTTTTCTGGACAAAACGGAAAATCGTTATGATAGGAATGTAGACTTGTAGGATATTCTAAATCAACTTCTAAAACATATCCCTTATTAGATTTTTTAGAAATATTCATAATATTTAAATCATTGATTTCTTTATCTGTTAACCAAACAAAATCTCCCGTTGGAATGTGCTGTGACATTGCATAACCATACAAATTTGTTGCATCATAATAAATTATGTAGTTAGTTGGCTTTAAAGGATCAAAATTTAAAAGAAATGGATTATTAGCTTCAGATTTTCTACAAATGCAAGAGCTCACACCACCGCGAACGCTTTTTTTGAAAAAGTGTATCATATCTGGATCAGTTAACAATTCTAACTCTATTCCAGTATAACGCAAACACGCCTCCCAAGATAAACCTGGAAAAGTGTAAAAATGAGCTGGATCGAGCTTATATGTGGATAAACAAGTGCTTCTAAAATTTTCAAAAATATCTGCCAAAAGTAAAGTATCAGAGAGTAAGTAAACGTCGGAGTATTGACCAAGAGATTCACATTTAAACAATTGCCAAACCTTTACAGCTCTTTGGTATTCTGCATCACTGATGTGCTCATCCGTTAAAGTATTATAAAATTGGTCTTTTTGAGGTAAAGTTGTTTCTTCTAATTTTAAATAATCATCAATATAATTGTAAGGAAATACACCTTTTTGCCGAATAAGTTTAAATCTTTCTTCATCATTGAAAATTTTTTTTATTTCCTTACATTGTTCATCTTTTAAGCTTTCAGAGAGTTTTGATAAAGAATGGGATAGAAATTGAAAAGAATCAATAAACCTTAATGATATATTTTTTTCTTAGCCTTTTGTGTCTTTTTATCAAAATAGTTATCCACATGAATAAGCTTTTCAAATGAAATATATTTTTCCTTGTTTTGTGCGATAACTGTTAGTTGTTCTTTGTTTAAGCATAATTTTTTAAGAAATAGATGAGAATCATAATTACGCAAATTATGCAATATAACTGGAATAAAGTTAGGTATTCTGTAATTTATGTTGCAGAGTGAATGAGCTGGACCTCTATAAAGACCGGTTATATGACAATGATCTGCAACCCTGTCATTTAAAAGAGGTTTATTACAAATATGACAAACTGTTTCATAGTTATGATAAATTTTGTCCAGTTCGTTCAAAGGAATCATCTTTTTAGGAGTCTTTAAATATTTATTGTATATGTTATACACATCTCTTTCTAAAGAATTTATAAATAATGTATCACAATTTTGACCTCTATATTTTTCAAATTTAGAATAATTATCGTCGAATGAACATTTAATTTTATCATAGTTTCCAAACTTATCTTTTATTAATTCTTTAGAAGGTAGGTTAATTGTAAATGATCACAATCATAGCTATTGTGTTGTAATAAATTTTCTTCTGTAGGGAAATATTGTAAACAACCATCGCAAATATATTTTTTTCCGTGATGTTTAGAAATTTGTGCAGAAACTAGTTTTGATAAATCTTTAATATAGCAATAATGAAAAGTTTTTTCATCATCATCACTTATTAACAATAAATTGACATGTTGATTTTTTTTTATTCGATGAATAATAAAGTGGACCAATTACTTCATACCCCTTTTTAGGATTTATAATTTCTAATCCATATACATTAATAGAAATGTTATTTTTTTCTTCAAAAATCTTAATGTTCTTTAGCAACATTGGAAATTCTATACCTGACATATCCAAAACAGAAGAGTAGTGTGGGTAGGATGAAGTTTCAAAATCTAATCCGCTTGGTTGGTGAAGAGCAGAAACACAACTGCCCAGGCGAAGCAAAAGTTGTCATCATTCCTAATGTTGATCACAGCTTGACGTCTCTTGATCTCTTGAGGAAGTTCGATAAAAAGATGAGGCAAATGAAGTAATTTCAACACCTTCGAAAATAAATTCTTTACCTGAATCTAGCAAATTCGTCATTTCAATAATGGTGCAGA
This sequence comes from Kuschelorhynchus macadamiae, assembly GCA_030620095.1. NCBI lineage: Eukaryota > Metazoa > Arthropoda > Insecta > Coleoptera > Curculionidae > Kuschelorhynchus > Kuschelorhynchus macadamiae. Next base: position 120,429 of record JAUTXW010004721.1, read on the forward strand.
TTTGCTCTAACAGTTCTTTTTTTGTGTCAAATGACTTGGAACTAAAAGAGACATCATAGCTGTCGCTGCTGGGGTTAAAGATAGAAACCGAACAGTTCCATATTTAGCTTGATACATTTATGTTTCTGCAGTTCTTGATCTATTAGATGTGCAATTTTGTATTCCAAATGTTGAAAATACTCTTTCACATTTATATTGTTCTTGCATTCTTGCAACACCTTCCTCCAAGCCTATTTTACAATATTTGTAGAATCTATAAATTAAGAAAAAAAAATATTTTACAAAATATAACATGAAAAATAAAATGTTCTTACCTTTAACAAGCTTTGGTTTTTTCAACCAACTGTTGAGTTTTGTGGAATTTCCGTTAACATGTTTTTTATTATGTCGCAATAAATTATCCTTACTAGTGAAGACTTTATTACATGTTACACACTTATGCATTTCTGAAGTTTTCTGGATAATAATAATAATAAAATTAATATTGTGCCATTTCATTTAGTTATAGTCAAATTTTGAAAAAGCAATTGCATTTTTGAAGTTCTTTGTATAATAATAAAATTAATATTGTGCATTTTTATTTAGTTATAGTCAAATTTTGAAAAAAGCAATAGAAATTAATTGACTTTATGAATCCATTTCTTCAAATGAGTCAACTAATTTGTCAAAGGCCTGTTTAACATAATTCACCGTACTTTCGTCTCCCTTTTTAATTGTGATCAAATTAGTTAAATTTTGAATAGCGAAACCCAGACACTTAAGGTTTGCTATTTTGTTTTTATTTTTTTTATTAATTTTAAAATTTTTTTTAATGATAAATGATGGTTTCGAAATTGAATTTTGTCAACTGGTGAATTATTAGGAGAAATATCCGAAGTTAAATTTGCATCAATTTGTTTTTTTCTTGCGGATCAGAATTTACAATAGCAAATGGTGAATTAATAGAAGATATAGCCGAACTTAAATTTTGATCAATTTGTTTTTCTTGCGAATCAGAATTTACAATATCATATGGTGAATTAGTAGGACAAATAGCCAAACTTAAATTTTGATCAATTTGTTCTTCTTCCGAATCAGAATTTTCACTAAACAAAAAGGGAGAGCAAATTGGTCTCGGAGAATTAATTGGCGATTTTAATGTTAAATAATTTGTATTAGATTTTTGAAAACAAACAATATCCTCATCGCTAGAATTTTGAGTTTCGTCAATGTCATTCAGTTCTTCAAGAGTTTGTTTAGTTTTTGTTGTAATTAAGTCCGATTTGTTGTCAATAATGCCATTAAGATCGTCAAGAGTTTCTTGTTGACTAGCTGTAAATAAATATTTTTCGTTGTTCTGTTTGTTGGCATTATTTTGAACTTGGCTATTATAAATAATTTCATTCAAGTCCTGAATAGTTTGTTGTTGACTAGTTGTAAATACGTCTGTTTCATTGTTTTGTTGGTTTGCAAAATTCTGCATTTGAGTACATGTGTATAAGTCAAAGTCATTGTCAATAATTTTGCTACTCGATGCCAAAAAATTGTCCACATGAAAAAAATCGTAATAACAAATAAATGCCACAAATGTACATAAAAATGTCACCAATATATATAAGAATTAAATCTTCAAATAAAAATGTTAGAAATAAAAATAAAAATTA
>JAUTXW010004722.1:0-12361 GCA_030620095.1 Kuschelorhynchus macadamiae
ACGGTTTCCGAGATTCCAGCCGCCGCTCGAATTGTAACACCCTGTAAGTCTGTCTCAAAGTATATCGACTTGGCTTTCGACGGAAAAGATCGAAGTTACCTGCCACGTGTAATAAATTACTATTAATAGAAAAGCCGATGACTCTAAATATAAACAAATTATTATTATATAATTACTTTACATATAACTATAAACTTTTTTTCTAAATCTAATTCTATTTCACTCTGCGATCATCATTAAAATTAATTATATTGGGCTCTATGTTATTTTGTATGCACATGTGCAATCTTTAACTTTTATAATGTGCTGCACGGAGAATATCTAAAAATGAATGATGTAATTTTTACGTCTATTTTTAATATCAAAAGTTTCAAATAAACATGGTGTCAAATATTTAATTTTTCTTCATGCACCTCCTACATTTCTGAATATAAATCATTCAAATTTGACACACACTCTATACTGTTAAGGAATGTATGGGCCTTTCATAGATATAATTTACCAAAATTTAGTGGGTGTTGCTTTCATTTCGTGGTTCCGACATACTTTACTTCATTTGATATTTTCATCGATATTTAAAACCGTTTAGACGATAGTTACCAAAATACTATAAGGCACTCATCTAAATGTTCTTTCTGTTTTATTTTTTTTTGCTGGAAATATAAAAAAATAGGACAAAAGTTCAAATAGACATGTGCCCCGAATGCTTGGTTTTTAAGATAGTTGTTAAAGATTTTTTTTTGATGCTGTAAAACAATTTAAACCTTGTATCTCGAAACTAAGTTTTCGAAACCATGTTTATCTAGACTTTTGTCCTGAAAAGGTAAAAAAACTTCATCCTGCATTTTCAACAATCAAAATAAACATAGTAAATCATGTGCATTTTGCTATCTAGTTTTAGAGGTTCAAAAATATTACAAACTAAAAAACAAAATGAGGATTAGTTTTTATGCTATTTTTTAAAAATATTATTTTCAGGTTGGTCATTTTGTTTGGCCATATATTTCCCTTTTTAGAGGGAAGTAAAAAAAAACTCAATTTACGCAAAATAATTAACATATTATGCTTAAAACGAAGAACATTGGGACATATCTATATTCGAGTCTGTATTGGAACTTTTCTTATTATTTTGAGTGACTGTGATAATATCGGCTATATTATTTATGACTATTAAAACGACATTTCTTTTTCCTTATGTCAAAAATTTACATATATTCATCATTTGCCTTAATTGTTTTTGAAGTACTCACCTTAAAAATAGTTTAATAAGTCATATAATTCAAAATGTTAAAAATAGAGCTTCGCAAGGCAAGTTCTAAGCTTTTAAGATGCCGCAAAATTGCCCGTAAAAAGAAAAAAAATATTATCTAGACACTGATTTTTTTATGAAATGAGCTTATTGTTAATTTAACTTTTTTACAATGTTCATTTATTATTTATTTAAGGTAATTGAAACTGACAAGGAACTAAAAAAAAAGAATGAAGTTTTTCTTAACTTTTATAATCAATAACAATAACTGATAGATTATAAGAACTAAAAACATCGCAATGTTCTAACTTCATATCTCGATTCATATAGTATAGTTCGAGCCTTAGTTGCGATAAAGTCTTCGCAAAGTGAAATAATGTTAGGGTTTTTGTTTGACTTGTAATATAAACGAAAAAATCAAATAAAAAAAGGCTAATTAAGAATAGGCTCATTTTATGAAAAAACAGTGATTTTTGTTTCAGAGGGATATTGACTCAGATATTGATCCTTAAAGTATCTAAAAAATACCATATAGATTTTTAATTATAAATTAATTTCTAATAGTATTAAAATATGTTATTATTTGTCATCACCGATTTTGGTGCATCGTAATGGCACGGCAGATAAAGCAATTGGCAATGTCGAGAATATCTATTGTTCTGGCAAACTACTAAAATTTGACCTTTGTCGCCATTCCGGTTGAGCGTCTTCTCTAGCGTTTTTTTTTTTAATTTTAATATTCTTTAGATATGTCTATGAAAAAAACAATTACAAGTTACTTATGGCGAGATGTGAAAATTTTTCTACATAGTCTAGATCGCAACAAATTGCGTTTTTCTTAATATACATGTACAGTAAAAAACAGAAACTTACTAAGTTTTTAATGGAACATCCTGTATAATATTTCATTCAATGCATCTCGTCTTGCCGATTATAAATATGCAGGTTTGATACCTTTGTCTTTAAAGACAACCAAGAAAAATAACAAAATCGCTCCTATAAGACGAAATGCGTTAGTAGTTAGAAAAGTATCAAACCTGATATACTTATAATTGTTAAGACGAGGCACATCGAGTAAAATAATTATATACAGGGTGTTCCATTAAAAAATTAACACTTTTGTGTTTTTTGCTGACTGCGATGTTCCTTTGATTTGGTAAAAAGATTTTCTGGTAATTTAGAACAAACCTTGCATCTCTTATAATAAACGTGGTAGACGCTGTCTAAGTATATGGACTAACCCTGTACCTACCTATCTTGTAAACAAACAAATATTTTGCGAATAGATTTTTGTCATACAGTATTTGAGGTGGCTTTGCTACCACACATTGGGTAGAGTAATAAACTAAATTCTATAAAAATATTTACTTTTAGCAGTTTTTAATGTAGAAAGTCTCAGCATGTTTTATACCTAAATTTATATTTACAGGGTGGCACTGGTTAGTTTTAAATATGGATAGAATATCAAAAATTATGGCCATGTGTTTAACACAAAAAGACAAAAATTGCATCGATTCTCTAAAAGTTCCTCATTATGAAACAAAATTAACGAAACGCAAATGAAAGACGTGCATTTATTGAAGGTGAGTTATACCGACATAAATACATACATATTATTAAGTAAAATAATGAATAATATTTTAGGACAACATAAATTACTAGGATATAAAAATCCAATTAAAAATAATTACCTGAAGACACCAGAAATTAAGGTTCCACTGCAAATTCAAATAGTTTCAAGCACTGAAAAAATCCATTCAACAAGATCCTTAACCATAAAAGAAAAACCACTGAAAAACTATATAGATCAGACGAAATGTGTTAATTATCTGGGTTCACCGGAAATATCATCTACCAATACATATAATGATGAAAACGTTAGTCCTAACAGCAGTGGGAGTGAATTTGTTCCAGAGTCGTCTCCCAATAATTCAGATTCGGAATATGAGAGTTCTAACAGTTTTTCGCTAAACCTTAAAAAGGCGTGTAATAAAAAACCGGTAAGTATAAAAACTTAGAGTGTTAATTATTATTACGATGACGTCGTTCTTTTGCAGTAAATATATGAATTCATAGAGGATCCTATACCTTCCTAGCTAAATTTTAATTTTCTACATTTAAATATATTTTTTGAAAATTTGTTAATGATTTAAAAATGTCTAAGCTAAATTTTTTTAATTTCCAAATTTAAATAAATTGTCTCCCTATCTCCAATTTCAGTTGTATTGTAGGACAATCGTCACCGGAATATTTGATTCTCCGCACCTTACCACTATAATTTTCACATATTTTTTTTTTAAAATTAAATATTTTAAAAACCCATAAAACAAATTAACATCAATTTAAATCTTGCTACTTATTTAATTTTTAACCGACAAAAAAAGAAAGTTCTCAATTCGTCCGCAATGTATTTTTTTATGTTCAGGTATTTATCCTGAACGCCTTGACCAATTTTAACGTTCTAGGGCTCATTTTGTTCGGGGGTTCTCCAACTTGGTCCAATTTTTTATACTACGAAATTCCTAAAGGGTGGGGAAAAGAAGGGGTTAAAAATTAACGGCCGTATTCACTAGAGGTTTATATTTAGACCAGATCTAACTTGACAGATATAGGTTTAAAAAGACTGCAAAGACTGCAAAGTGCAACAATAACCCAAATAATTTTTATAAATGTCACAATTGCAAAATATGACAGTGACATAAGCAAAACATAGCATATATAGGGTTTCATCAAGTCAAGTAGCTTGACATTTTTTACCAATTACTTGACTTGATTATCAATCTTTTCACCAATTCGTTACTTGGCTTGACTTGAATTCCTCTCGCTGGTACTTGACTTGATATCAAGTAATTTTAAGCTACTTGATACTTGATGACATGTTATGTTTACTTAAAAAATATGACCTTCAGGAAGTAGCCATTAAAAAAATATATGATGTATTATATAGGGCGGGCCCAAAAAGAAAAAATCGATGATCGGATAAATAAAATAAGATACAAATACTTGATGGTGGGAATCTGGATGATTTTAAGAAAAAAAGGTTATATGCAACGTATTATTTTTGAGATACAGGGTGGTAAAGTTATACGATACGATTACGAATACGATTTTTTAGAAACTTTAGAAACTGCTTTATCCATCAAAATATAGCCTATATAAATACCTATATCTTTGTGCCAAATCTATATCAAATATATTTTACTGTTATGGAATAACTAAAAAAAAATCTTTTTTTAGTTATTCCATTTATCACCCTGTTCCACAGGTACATCAAAATACAAAATGCTTTTTTTCTCGAAAACGATTTGTCGTATTACGAAATACTAAGAGACCTTTTTGTGTATTTTTATTTGCTCTAAATGATTAAACAACTTCTTTAAAAATCAGTGTCGTACCATTTTTTTATTAAGAAAATTTAGAATAGTTACCCATATCTACGTCCATGGTTAAAAAAAAACTGCTTTATACCATCAAAATGTAGCCTATATCTTTTTGCCAAATCTTAATCAAATAGCTTTTACCGTTGTGGAATAACTAAACAAAAAAATCGTATTTTTTAAAAAACTTTACCACCTCAATCTCAAAAATAATGCGTTTGCGAACCTACGTGCACATAAACTTATCTTAAAATTATCCAAAGATTACCACCTTGAAGTATTACCATTTTATTATGAGACAACCTGTATATTTACTTTTATTTTGGATTTCCTCTCAGGATTTCACCCCAGTTTTAAAGAGGCGTCCTTGCTATGGTAAAGCGTTGGTAGTTAGAGAAGATTTGAAATTTTTTTACCCAAATTGGCTATTTCGTAGTGATGCTCTGTTGACTAACTCCCTGTTCTATATATCTGTGTGTCTGTCCGGACCATGGTACCTTATGAACCGCTAGACCGATTTTTATCAAATTTTTAGGGAAAGTAGTGTTCGATTCTGCAAGAAAAAACAGAAAGGATTTTAATGAAAAATCCCTTGTTGAGGGCACTTTGTTTTAAGTACAAAATTTAAAAAATATCTTTTAAACGGCGCGACGTATCTATGCGAGGTTTCAAAATTTAGTACCCTATATTTACCTTACTAGGGTTTTGTAAATTTGTACTTATGTGTTTTCTAGTTACTTTATTTCTAATTTTATGCTCTCCTGTGTTCTCAATAAAATTTGTTCTTTACACTTGACATTTATGGTTTTTTTCCGGATGCCACTGGACTTAATAATATAATATATTCAGGTTTAAGTTAGCCTCACAATAAATGAACTTACCAAATTTTATTTAAAAAGACTGTCTGAGATATTATTGAAAAACGTTTTAGTTTTTTTTTTATATTTTCTAGCAATATTTTCCCGCACCCTATATAACACACGATTGGACACATTATATTGTTATGTCATCGAGTTTATGTATTTATATCAAACACCCAGTCAAGTCAATTCTGATATCAGGGACGATTTTAGATATTTTTTAGCATATTTAAAAACAATGTTTTTCGAAATTTCGTCTAAAACTCCATCCAATCGTTTTTGCTTTTTATTCGTTTGTGATATTAGGCCTAAAAACATATAAGTATTAAACACATTTTCAAATTTTTGAATTAGACCAAAGGTTTTACTTTTTTAATATTCATGTCTGAATGTTAAAATTCCTCAATATAAAATGGTTAGGTTAATATGAGGGCGACTTTTGTATACAGACAGCAATACAAAAGCATACCAACTGGCAATCTGAGTTCTCTGTTTTTAAGAAGCCAAACATCGTGGTAGTACAGGATATTCCTAAATTAATTAAATTAATAATTGCGATTCTAATCAGATTTATATTAAGCCCGTAATACTGGCATGTTTTAATAAAATTAGTCTAAGATATTAATCGAAAATCAACAAAAAAGCCACCAGAGAAGCATTCCACAAGTGTTTATATGAACTTTTGTTCATATAGTAACTCAGGATGTCTCATCTTTCAATATTGACGTGATATTTAGGAACACCCTGTCTGATAATAATGAATCACCAAATTCTTACTTGAGTTCAATTTTGTTTCAGGCTAAAATTCCTGATGATGTTTTAACCGAAAATACTAAATTAGCTGTAGAGAACGCTCTTAGCAATAATTATGGAATTTACCAACAAGACGGCAAAGAACATGAAACTAATTCCGAAGCATCAAAAGAAATATATTTGGGAAATCCACGAAAGAATCGCTACATCGGAATAAAAATTTAAAAGATCTGGTGTCATCTGAACTAGCAACTATTAATAAAGACTCTTATGATTTCGATGAAGACGTCGATTCCTATAATAGTAGTAATTCAAATTTTGAAAATGATACGTCCGACAGTTTTTCTACTAAACGGGTAAGTATCAAAACTCAGGGTGATAATTACAACGTCATTCTTTTATTTTAATTTATTTTAAATACTTTTCTTAATATTCGACTTGTTTAAATTTTGGCTGGTTGACATTTCTATTTGGGTAAGATATTTCAAATTAATAAGTAAAGTGGTGTTTAAACGCAACATCAGCCTTTTTATTATTAAAATGATGTTTTAATAAAATCAATATTTTCAAGTTAAAACAAAATTTTGTCTTGATAGTTCATTTTAATTTTTACTTTTCCAAAATGTTTATGGTTTTTCAATTCAAATTCAAATTCAAATTCATTGTATTGATTACATATAGTAATATTGGGTCATTTGTGAACTTTGTTAAATAATGTATGTTTCAAAAGCTTCCATTTCTTGATTGAGAGAAAAAAAATATTGTCTCACTTTTATATCCCTTTAAAAATCAGTAACCTATTACAGATAATATCTATTTATTTTTAAAATAAGTGATTTTTTATTCAAATATCGTTTGAAAATTATTAAATAGATAAGTTTTTAAAGTAATTTTGAATACCTGTAGTGAAACTTATGCATTTGTAATGGTAGAAAGAGGTAAAATAAATTAATGAAACACTTTTATTTGCTTTATAATAAAAACAATCGCCGAAGAAAACAAAATAGAGAGAATCATTGATACAGCAAAAATTATGTAACGGGACAACACTGCTGTATGAGAAGAATAATTACAGGCGCTATGCTGTAGATTTTCCATGATCAACTGGCAACAGCGCAAACTTTAAACTTTCATTCGAACATGGGGTTAATCGACTAAACTGTTTTTTTATACAGCATTGGCATAGTTTAAGAGTACTTAGTGATAAATCAATAAAAAATATGTCATTCAAAAAAAAAACAGTCCCCGGAGATGAAAAATTTTTCCGATTTTCTAAAATTTATACTTATCTCCGGGATGATATATTAAAACGGCATATATTTTTTATTTGATTTATATAATAGTCTCTTAAACTATGCTGAAACCGTACAAAATAGTTTGTCGATTAACCCCGTACTGTTAGACCGCGGAAAATCTGCAACCGGGGCGCACAAATGACCTATATAAATACAACGATGATATTATATATATTTTGCTGTATCAAATATTTTTTATTTTCTTATAAACTGTGGTCTATTCGTTGATACAACAACTTTCAAATGTAAGAAGTTTTAAAATAGCATTTGTATTTATAATGGCCTAGTATGTAGCGAACAATACAGGTACCTGGTAATGAACGCAAAAGAGTGGAAAATACAATGCAAATAATCATTTTTAGATGCAAATAACTGTAAAAAACTTTAACATATCTGAATTCAGATAACAATATTAATGTCATCCCTAAAAGATCCTACGACTAAATACAAAACTGAAATTAACAAAACAATAGAAGAAAACGCTAATTGTATATTAACTCAGTCTGGAAGTTTTCGCCAAAGTTATGAACCCACAGCCTCCTAAATTATATTCACTTATAAAACTTCATAAACCAGATAACCCCATTAGACCGGTTGTATCCTTTGTTTCTGCCCCGTCAATGAAAATATTAAATAAACTTATAGATATACTTCACAGATATTGCAACTTTATACCAAAATTTCGTACAAAAGATATACATATACAGATAGTACAATACATAATTCTTCACACCACCCAATCCAACACAAATTAGCAGCATATAACAGTATGGTATATCGTTTACTCAACGTACCTATGTCAAAATAAAATTTCGACATAGAACTTAATATTATTAAACAAATTACTGTTAACAATATCCTATCAGTAAACCAAAAAATAATTTCTGCTATCCTCACTTAAATTGGCAAACCTAGTACTAGCATAGCACGTTTTTTAAATAGTCAGCAAATTAAAGTAGCGTACAAAACGAATAATGATTTAGGTTCAATTATTAATAATAACAAAGATAAAAGACTCTTATCTAAAATAAAACAAATACTCCACTTACGCTGAACATTTAAAAACAAAGAATCACATTTTTGATGACAATTTCAAAATTTTACATGTAGAACAAAAAAGTCAAACATTAAATTTGTTAGAAGCTTTAGAAATTAATAAATTTAAACGTTCTGAATGTATTTTTAATGACCAGTCAGATAAGAATAATTCCCCTCTTTTAAATTTGCTTAGTCTTAATAGAAATTACTAATAATAATTCACATTTGTTATCAAAACACAGTAGTACGTCTAGGACAATTTATGTAAATCGTATATATATTATTACGTTCTGTATTTTCCCCTTTTTTTATATTGTTCAACAGTTAGGGGTAAATAAGTTCATTACCAACCTGTATTGTTCGTCACAGACACTAGGCCATTATAAATACAATGTTATTTTTTTAAATCCTTACATTAATTTGAAAAAGTTGCTGTGTCAACGAAACATGTGTCATGTTTGATAATATACAAGTGAAAATCAAAAACGATTGTTCTTATTATAAACTATTTTAATGGATTTCCATCAAGTAAGAGCCGAAACCATCAAGACTTTTATTTAGTTTTTTTTACAGTCAAATTTCTGTACCATTTTTCGAGACTTTTTGATTTTGATTTGATGGTTTTAATTTGTTTTTATGTCCTAATAAGATTTAAATTAGCAGCGTAAGTTTTATTAAAATCAGCGAGAGGATGTATAAATATGAATGAAAAACCAATAAACAATAATACCAGTATTTTTTTAAAAAGCAACTTATGACCTTCAATAATTTCGTGGCCGAGGTCGTGGCATTTAAGATCACCCTACATATTAAAAAATCTCACACTCAAAATGATCCTGACAAATTTGGAATTTACAAACAAAATGGCCAAATCCGCAGAGGAAAAAAGAAGATGGACTTCTGTTTTTACTGCGAGACGGCTGTTTTGAATTTTGCTAGAACATGTGGCACGGAATCATTCATATGAAATCGACGTTCAGAGAATATTATCCAACCCTCCTCGTAGTGAAGAACGAAAAGGTCTATTGGACATTTTACGAAAAAAAAGGAAACTTTATAAATAGTAACGTTGCCTGTAAACCTGTTCAAAGGATTTGCGTTCAAGAAAAACTATTTTGCTTGTGACAATTGCCTTGGTTTTTTTTCTTCAAAATTTTTATGGAAGCATAGAATTAAATGTACGAAGATAAAAAGCAAAGATCACAAAGCAACTGCTCAAAATATTTATTAGCTAATTTGAAAATAGACCCAATGCTTAAAGATGCCGTTTTCCCTAGGATGAGGCCGGACGAAATTTCTCTAGTCGCAAAAAAAGACCCAATCATTTGTGCACATTTGGGGCCAGGTATATTAAAATTCATAGAGATAAACATTTTGTTAACGTTGCTTCTAGAAAAATGAGGGAAATTTCTCGATTGCTAATGGAACTTAAAAAAATAGACCCTACTATTACTTGCCTATTTGATGCTTTGAAACCTAAACATTTTGACAATCTAGTAGTGGCCACAAAGATAGTTGCAAAATATAACATAAAAAAGGACAAGTTGACTCTCAACCTACGCAATGAACATGGGAACCTATCTAAAGCAATGTGCTGAAATAGCCATTGTGTTTGCTCTAAAAAGAAAAACAATCGCCGACACAATTGTATCTGCTGAAGCAGAGGCAGATTTAAGAACACTAATTAACGTTATAGAGTCACAATGGCAATATGTAATCTCAAGCCAGGCTGCCAATGACCTCAATTTAAAAAAATGGTTACGCTAGTGCCCCTTGCTAGTGACCTAAAATTATTTAAAGATTTTTTAATTTTAAATGCAAATTTAGCCGTTACAGCTCTTAAAAAGAATGATAATATAAACGACTATCAAAAGCTTTTGGAGACCATTTTTTGCCGTGTTATTTTATTAAACCGCAGACGCCCAGGTGAACTCCAAAGATTAAAACTGGACACCTATGAAATTTCAGAAAACAGCAGTTCTTCGTTAAATTATGAAGAATTCTGAAGTGGTGTCACCAACCGAAAAGATTCTTCTTAAAAGGATTGTCATAAGGGGCAAAAGAGGACGTGGCGTTCGGTCCTTTTTAGCCCCGATATTCAAGAGCACATAAAAATTTTGTTAAGTTACCGAAAAAAATTTGTCAGTGAAAAAAACTTATTCCTATTTGGAAATCCACGATCAACTGAACCTATATGTGGTTACAAAATTTTACAAAAATATTCAAAATCATGTGGAGCAAAAAACCCGTTAGCAATCACGGCAACTAGACTAAGAAAGCACTTGGCCACTCTTACACAAATAATTGATATGTCTGAAAATGATTTAGAGCAGTTGGCTAACTTCATGGGACACACCATTGGGGTGCACAGGGAAAGCTACCGTTTACAATGATATATATCAAACCGCTAAAATATCCAAGCTCCTACTGCATATGGAGAAGGGACAAGCTGGTCAGTTCAAGGGAAAAACGCTTAACGATATTAACCTCAATCTCGAAGAAGATTTGGTAATAGACAATGTTCCAAGTACGTAATAAATCGCCATTACCGGAAATATTAGAACCTTCAACTTCTGAAACTCCCAAGAAAGAAGAAAAAATATCACAAAACAATTTTAAGCAAGCCGAAAAGAGTGCTTATTAAGTGGACCAATGAACAAAGAAATATTGTTACTGAATTTTTCTCGCAGCATATAAGAGACAAAAAGGCTCCAAAGAGATACGAGTGCGGAAGAACTTAACGTCTTCATCCCGAAGCGCTTCAAAATAAAGACTGGCTTAAAATTAAAGTTTTTGTTCAAAACGAAGGTAAAAAAAGCAAATGTTCGGAATTTAAAAAATTAAATATATTTTATTCAAGAAAATTTAATAGGTGTTAGAACTTGCAAAATTGCAACTAAATGTTGGCATTACTATGTTCTAAATCTTTGTTTTGGGAACATTATGTTAATTTTAAATATTGCATTAAAACATTCTGCTTACAGTGCTTACTGCTCTAAATCGACGAGCCAATATTAAAAAACAATTGTTTCTATAAAACTTATTTTTTAAAATTTAAACTCCATATATCCCCAAAAACGAACCTTGAAATATATAAATTTATTTTGTAAGGGGTTGAAAGTTCCCATATAAATTAGGCCAATATATTTTTTGCAACTTTTCGGTGGTTAAACAACCTAAAATAGATACTAGTTTAGATGGATGTGTAAAATAGGGAGAGTAAATCAGTCAGTTTGGTGGGTAACCAAGAGATAAAATTTCGTATTCCTTTGAATAAATAAAAAACATTTGTTTTTTTTATAGTTCATAAAAAGCTAATTAGCAAACAGACCACAAAACTATTAGACATTATTAATGTAAACATTTTTTATTGCTAATCTTGGTAAGCAAGATTATAGATTAGTGTTTATCGGTAATAAGAACACATATTCGAGATTTAAACCAGCTATGAACATTTTCCCAACATGCTGTGCTGTGCATATCTGGATTAAAATTCTTGCAAAGTTATTATCTAAATTAATGATGTATTATTAAAGTAGTGCACACCTCACAATCTGTGTAAACGTACGGGTGGTGCTGGTAAGATACCTAACTAACTTATCTGGAAAATTATAGAAGTTAGGAAAAATATATGTACAGTGTGTCCCAGGATAGGTGGACAAGAAGGTTTAAACCACCAAAAATTGTGTAGCTAATATTTCTAGACTTCTGTAGCCTAGGCCTGCTTGATTAGCAGCGAATATTTTCGGTCATACTTTTATTTTTGAAAAGTCAAGTATGCCTTGATAG
>JAUTXW010004723.1:0-119937 GCA_030620095.1 Kuschelorhynchus macadamiae
ACATATAGATATATATATATATATATATATATATATATATATATATATATATATATATATATATATATATATATATATATATATATATATATATATATATATATATATATATATATATATATATATATATATATATATATATATATATATATATATATATATATATATATATATATATATATATATATATATATCTTGTATACAGTGTGCCTCATATAAGATGAAACAAGTTCATATTTTACTTCATTTTACAGCTAATAGTTTGAAATTTTGCACAATGGCAGAACTTAACAAGATACATCTTTCAACATATTACGGTCCAATTTCGTTTAAAAACCCCGCTTACTAGGACCTTGCAAGTAGTCCCAATTTTCCGTATTTTGCTTCGCGATAAAAACATCAAAAAAGTCATTAGAAAAAGTTGTTCGAAATGTAATTCTAACCTATTATAGGAAGTTTCAGCGATAATTTCGCATTTTTACTTTTTCACAAAATTTGGATAATTACGGATCAGTATAATTCTGGTTTTTATCTTTCCATTTTTACCTAGGGCGTTAGATTTAACAAGCCCTAAAATCAAAATCTCTCGAATAAATTTGTCAGATATAATAAAAATTTAACTGCCAATCTTGTTTTAAAAGTATTTATTGCATAACAAGGAAAACGCTGATTCAGTATTTAAGTTTAACAGAAAAAATCAAAATAATTAAGCTTTTTGGTGCAGAAAAGTAGCATATGGGTTTAACGTAAGGCAAACAATGCGATTATGCGAAATCATATTCATCACGAAACTGAAGCCGCTTTATTCGAATAAACTTTTTACGAAATGGCAGTGTGCTAAAAATCGTTAAATAGTAATTTAGGTAAAAATATATGATGCGCGTATCTAAGAAGCAAATCAAAACAGTTCTCATGATCTACGACCTCTATGATATTATGATCCATACTTAGCCAAATTTTGAAAAAATGTATGTTTTGTGAGAAGAAAATAACTTTGTCTGAGGACTTTTTTAATATCTTTATCGTAAAACAAAGCAACTATGGAATATTGAGACTATTTGCAGGGTCGCAGTAGGTGGGCCTTTTACGCGAAATTCATTCTTGCATAAAAACCCTGGCTACTACGACCTTGTTAGTAGACCCAATTTTCCATATTTTGCTTCGCAATTAAGATAAAAAAATGCATAAGAAAAAGTTGTTTAGATTTCAATTTTAAGCCACTATACCAAATTTTACAGCAACATTAGTTCTTTTTACTGTGAATAATTATATGTATCGGCTACTCAACTTTTATGAAAATAAACTTTGGGACATTATTGAAGAGTTGCCTCTAAAACTGCGTCGAGAAATGTACTTTCAACAGGCTGGTGCCTTAACGCTAGGGTGGTACGCCGATGGTTAAACCAACATTTACGTTGGATAGGCAGGAATAGTCCCGATGAACAGTGGCCCTCAAGGTCCCCTGATTTATCGCCGCTAGATTTCTATTCCTGGGGGCACATAAAGAACAAGGTGTACAAAACAAGAAATTAGAGAAGCCTGCAATGGTATTAGCGTGAACGTCAATTAAGCAGAGTAGCTGAACATAATTGCAAGATAATTGATAAATGTATAAGAGTTGGAGGCGACTTAGTAGAAAAAGTATATATTCGATAATTTTTATATTTACCAAATGTATTTAAATTCACATTCTATTTTCTGTTAAATTAATAATAGTGTTTTATGTATTTTTAAAATTTTCTTTTTTATTGCACTGCAGTTTATATAAAAATAGTGCATCAAAACTCGATCTGTACAGAGTCTTGCAAATGGTTTACTTTCAATTTGTTTTAATTTTTTTATTAAGAAATATTCAATTTAAAACCAAGACCTTAAATTTAATTTTCATTAAATCTGACAAATCTAAACGTTACATTTTGTTTTAATGACAATATTGTTAAATTTAATGCTCTGGGTAAAACAGTAAAAGTTAAAACGCATACTATACTGGGCCTGATCCGAAATTATCAAAAATTTGGTGCTGAAATCGATACATCAGGTCCTGAACAACTTTTTCTAATGATTTTTTTATATCTCTATCGTGAAGCAAAATATGGAAAATTGGAACAGCTAATAAGCCCGTTGAAACAAGATTAGTAATTATTAAGTAAATTTTTATTTAATCTGATAAATTTAAACGTCAGATTTTGTTTTTAGTTCAATCTTGGTAAATTAAACGCTCTTTGTGTTTTATTTAATATAATTAGAAACAGGTCGCTTTGAGAAATATGGACGACTTTTTGGAAACGTAATTCTGTCATACGGTAGAGTCAGGCTTTTGTCGGCAGAACCCGTTTTACTTGTTAGAGGACAAAGAAGTTTACTGCGCTTAAAGTAAAGTGCCTCGCTTCTCTTTCTGAATGCCAAGTAATTCCTACTCTCCTAGACCTAAATATGCGATGCGACATTGCACATATGATCGGCATTCAGCCTTTTCATATATATATATATATATATATCTATATATATATATATATGTATATATATATAAATATATATATATATATATATATATATATATATATATATATATATATATATATATATATATATATATATATATATATATATATATATATATATATATATATATATATATATATATATATATATATATATATATATATATATATATATATATATATATATATATATATATATATATATATATATATATATATATATATATATATATATATATATATATATATATATATATATATATATATATATATTCTTGTGTAGTCTGTTGCACCCCTTATCTTAATTGAATGAGTTAAGGTTTATTTACCAGGGAAGGTATACCTCTCTTACTCTAGTTCTAAAGAGTAATAAAATACCGAAATTTTAGCGAAAACCGCACATTGATATCTGTATTAGTTGGTTGTTAAGCTATTTTCAAATGATATTTTCAGACCAAATGATTAATAGCCAGGATATCGGAGTGAATTTAAAATCTCCAGGGGGTCCTAAAGACCCTTACTCTTAGAGAGGGCAGAGCACAAAGAAATATGCTTTTTGCACTACAATAATTTCGGTATAGGTACCGGTTCAGCTTATTGGTAATTCTGTCTCGTAAATTGCCAACTCAACCGCAATTTAGCCAACTGCTTACTATATTGGGGGAGCACAACCCCCTGACCTCCCTCTTAATGACATATTTAAAAATCTCGATTCTGCTGCTGAACACAAGTCAGATGATGTGGGCGTTTGTGATAAACCTCATTAGTCCAGCAAATGAGCCAAAAGATCAGCCAAATATAAGATATGGCAGTTGACAATAAAAATGCGTCGAATTTCATGGTCTTATTTTGCGAAAAAAAACCAGAGTAAAAATTATTTCGTTAAGATTCTTGGAAAGTCTACAGTTTTTCATTAAACAAATCAAACTTTTTTAAAAAAGAAAAAATAAAACATGAAAACTATCTTTCCAATAATCTTAAGGAAAAAACCTTACCCGGAACATTTTTTCTTCCTCGATAAGTAAGACCTTGAAAAGTCGATAAGTTTTAGAGTTACTCCAATATCCTCGTAAAAATAGTATTAAGCAACAATTAGGTTTGGTCGAAAGGGTTATGAAAATATTATTATTTTTGAATAATGGGCTCGTAATCGTATACAGCTTAATTAAATTATTTCTAATTAACCATAACGTAATTTTATTTGTTACTTTTGGGCTTTCCTCCCTTCACTCTTTATTTAGACTTAAAACTCTGTCAGATCCACGATGGCGTTACAAAATAGCGGTTTAATGTAATGTTTAAAATATCAGTATTAAAAAATTGCTTATCCAGTTGAATGGAAGTTTTGCACAAAACCAAGTGTAGCATGGGGTTAAACTGGTAAAACTTTAAATATGAGCTATAATGCTGAAACAAAAGGGTTGCCTAATTAAATTTTTAAAATATTAGTAACAAAAAACTATTTATCCAATTAAGTTGAAATTTGCAATATAAAATTGTAGCAAAAACGGCAGAATATACAAATATATATAACCTAATTGTTGCTTAATACTATTTTTACGAGGATATTGGAGTAACTCTAAAACGTATCGTCTTTTCAAGGTCTTACTTATCGAGGAAGAAAAAATGTTTATTATTGGAAAGATAGTGTTTTTTTCATGTTTTATTTTTTCTTTTTCAAAAAAGTTTGATTTGTTTAATGAAAAACTGTATTCTTTCCAAGAATCTTAACGAAATAATTTTTACTCTGGTTTTTTTTTTGCAAAATATGACTATGAAATCCGACGCATTTTCATTGCCAACTGCCATATCTTATATTTAGCTGATCTTTTGGCTCATTTGCTGAACTAATGAGGTTTATCTCAGACGCCCATATCATCTGACTTGTGTTCAGCAGCAGAATCGAGATTTTCAAATATGTCACTAAGAGGGAGGTCAGGGGGTTGTGCTCCCCCAATGTATTAAACAGTTGGCTAAATTGCGATTGAGTTGGCAATTTAGGAGGCGGAATTACCAATAAGCTATACTATACCGAAATTACTGTAGTGCAAAAAGCATATTTCTTTGTGCTCTGCCATCATTAAGAGTAAGGGTCTTTGGGACCCCCGGGGAAATTTTAAATTCACTCCCATATCCTCGCTATTAATCATTTCGTCTGAAAATATCTATTTGAAAATAGCTTAAAAACTAATACAGGTATCAATGTGCGGTTCTCGCCAAAACTTCGGTATTTTATTACTCTTTAGAACTAGAGTAAGAGAAATATACCTACCTTCCTTGGTAAATAAACCTAAACTCATCCAATTAAGATAATTGGTTCAGAAGATATTGCGATTTAAATCTTTCGTAAGTCAACAGCTCTCCCCACTCTGAAGAAAATTAATATATATATATATATATATATATATATATATATATATATATATATATATATATATATATATATATATATATATATATATATATATATATATATATATATATATATATATATATATATATATATAATATATATATATATATATATATATATATATATATATATATATATATATATATATATATATATATATATATATATATATATATATATATATATATATATATATATATATATATATATATATATATATATATATATATATATATATATATATATATATATATATATATATATATATATATATATATATATATATATATATATATATATATATATATATATATATATATATATATATATATATATATATATGCATGTTTAGGTCTAGGGGAGTAGGAATTACTCGGCATCCCGAAAGGGAAGCGAGGCACTTTATGTTAAGAGGAGTAAACATCTCTGTCTTCTAACAAGTAAAACGGGTTCTGCTCGACAAGAGCGTGACTCTATCGGATGACAGAGTCTTAGGTAATATAGTGGATACTGTGATGGGTGACCGCGTGACATTAGGTCTTGACTAGTGTCTGGTCTGAATGAGGTAAACTTATTTCGATACGGATGTATATTAAGACAAGGTTACGTTTTCAAAAAGTCTTCCATATTTCTCAAAGAGACCTGTTTCTAATTATAAGTAAAACACAAAGTCTTGGTCTCAGTCAAAAAATATTTTAAAAAACCCAAGGTGCCACATGTTTCGCTCTTGCGAGCATCATCGGACCTTAGCACATTTAAAACAACAAATCCAAGTATAAAATAAGACTAAAATACAAAACAACAAATCAGGCGTCACATCTTAGACGTACAACAATAAAAATAAAGGAATGCTACGTTTCTTGACTTACGTCATTCAGATCCTTCTGAAGGCCAGCGACTCGCGTCGCAAGCGTCGTCTCGGTTTTCGCAGGCTACCTCACCGGTTAATAACCGTGTGACTAAGGCCCCTCGTCGATGGAGTAACTGGTTTCTGACTAATTAAACACTTTCATCACTTGCCAGATTATTGCGCGTCCCTGCATGTTGATTCAAATCATATCCCGTACACGGACGTACTAGTCACGAATCGATAGAGTACTTGTAAGTAATTAGTCGCCAAGAGACTGGCACTGTCGGTTGCCGAGTGATTTTTTGTTTTAGTTTCCGTGATTTTTCTTGATAAAAAAGATGAATGAACAAAGTTTGAACGTAAAAGTTGTCCAGGCAGCGGAAAAATTTCAGTCATCTAGTTGCAATTCTGAGGCAGCCACAAATAATCTACAGTTTATGTTTCTCTCTCCTTCTTCTGCGTCTATAGCTACGATTGTAATAGTACAAAATAGCCATCTCATCCAGATTATCCATAATTTATCACAATACAATTAAATACAATTATATATGTATCAGGACTACGAAAATCTTATGTGCGTAAATAATTGAATGTACGTTGTGCTTTTTCATTTATGTTTATATTCTGAGTTACACTATGTTGTGATCTAATTACGGCTGTGTTACATAGAAATTTATTTAGGATGGTTAAAGGATAAGAGTTTTCAAGAAGTATGTTTTGAGCTTATCCAGACTTTCTTTCTTGTACTCTTTGTGAGAGTGGTTGATTACTTTATTTTTTAGAGAGCAATTATTATATTGATTTGCATCTTCGTAGGGTGGTACGAGTGGTAACTTATAAATCTATCTGGGCTCATAGATGTACGTACCATTCTGTCTTGAGGACATTGATCTTGTTTATAATTACCTTCAAATCAAGGAAGAGAATATTATTGTCTCACTCATATTCCACCAAAAATTGAAGATGTTTGTTATAGGAGTTAAAAATAAGTTTTGTTTCGGCTCTGTCTTTAGGTACAGTCAGGATTAAGTTGTTCACGTAGCTCTTGACCAATAGGTTGCAAAAGGGTAAGATATCTAATGCGTAAGTCAAACAAAACAAAATTTATTAAGATTTGAGAGTTTGTGGAACCATAAGTGTGCCAAACATTTGTTTATAGAAGCTGTTGTTGAAAATGAAGTCGAAAATAAATTCAACAGCATTTTAAAGGATTTAAGTTAGATTACAATGTTGAGAGTCCCATTTTGCCGTTGGAAATTTCTGCACAACTTCGTATGGGAGATTTGTAAATAGAGAAATAACGTCAAAGCTGAGTATTTCTTAGTTATTAGGTAGTTATAGGGAGAATGAATCTCTCAAATAAAAGTTGTTGTTGGTGTCATAGGCTTTCTTTCGTTAAAATGTTTTGGTTTGTGTAATTTAGGTTACGTATAAAACCTGGTGGCTATTTAACTGTAAATGGTTAGCTTTTTTGCCCTTGTGTCATCTATGTACCGTTGTGCAAACCCTATAAATTATGAAAACTAGAGACTTAAGGGTTCCCTAGCATGAAAACATTACATCAAACGGCTAATAAAAAGTTACAGCGTAATATGTACGAAAAATCTAATTTTTTCAAAAAAAAATCGTAACTCAAATATAATTAAAACTTTTAAAAAATAAAATATTAATTTCTATGTTACACTATATAGTGTTTTCGATAAATGCGTCAAACATTATTAAATCATTTCTCTCCGATAGATTGCAACGTGTGAAAATTGATCAAATTTTTTCTGATTTTCTTAAAGTTGATTCTGGGGTTCCTCAGGGAAGCATTTTGGGATCTCTTTTATTTAGTATCTACATAAGTAGTTTTTAAGTTTATTTTAAATACTATCAGTATCATTTTTAGGCCGACGATACCCAACTGTATTTATCTTTTAAATCTTTTGACTATAAAGAAGCCAATATTAAAATTAACTCCGATTTAGAAGAAGTACTTAAAATATCCTCTAACCATATGCTAAATTTGAATCCGTCTAAGTCGGTTGTTCTTTTGTTTGCCAATCAAAAAATGGTTAAAGATATAAAGCCAGACGTCAATTTAAAAATAGGAAACCAACATTTAAATAGACTTAAAAGCGCAAAAAGTTTAGGTAACGTTTTACATTCACGACTTCAATTTAGTTCTCATATTTCTTATATTCTTAAAAAGAAATACTGCTCTCTCAAATTGTTATACCCACACAGACATTATCTTGATCAATCTGTGTTTGGATAGTTATGATTTACATAGAGTTCAAAAAGTGCAGAACTGCTGTATTCGATTTATATTTGGTATCAAAAGGAGAAGCAGGGTATCTCATAGACTTAAAGGAATGCCATTAAATATGTATAACAGACATAAGCTCCATGCCTTGTGCTTTTGTTATAAATTACTTATAATTAAATCGCCTTCATATCTCTATTAACAAAATCACTTTTCGCACGGATGTACATGATTTGAATTTACATAATACTGAAATATTTAAGAGATGCTTATCCTATAATATTGCTTTTAATATAAATTCGTTGCTTCCAGATTTATCAGAAATGTCACAATCTTCTATTTCATTACAAAGTTTTAAAAAGAAAATTACTATTCAGTTACTCATTTCTCAATAGCTTTTGAAATACTCTCAGCTTCACACTTCATTCTTTGTATTTTTGTGCCCTTCTTTTTTTCTTCTCCCTTTTCTTCTCTTCTCCTCTTTATTGTCTAATAACATAATCTTAGCACATTTTTATTATTTATTTATTATTTAGCCATTCGCCAAAATTTATTATTTAGTTTATAGCCGCATTAATAGAACATAATTTGATCTACAGAAATCTGAAATGCCTGCATTAATTTACCTTATTTTTATTGTTTTCAACTTTGTATTTATATATGTATGCATATAGTAAATAATACACGTTATTATTATTTTCTCTACCTTGTTTACCGTAGTATTCCGGTGGTTGTATTTTATACTGACGGGATTATAACAAGTCAGTACAAAAAAAAAAGGAAAAGGAAAAATAAAACAACTATTGTATATTAAGAAATGAACTAACGATGCTACATCTTTTCATAATGACTAATTTTTGGATGTTTCTGTGAATGTCTGTGTTAAGTTCTAATTGAGCCAAATGCGGTGTAAAAGTTGTGAGGCCTGTTACTGATATGACGAGAGGAATCATGATGACTCTTTCCTGTTTCCACAGCCTTTTTATGTCCGTGGCCAGTCGGTGTATTTGCCGATCTTCTCACAGTGTTTTGCTTGGATGTTCTGATGTTGGGGACAGCCATGTTAATTAAATAATTGATTTTTTCTTTTTTGGATTGAAAGGTGATATCGGGTCTGTTTGCAGGGATTGTTTTATCTGTGTTTATGTCAATGTCCAAGTAGCGCTTGTAGTCTTCGTTTTCAAGTATGGATGTTGGTGTATAATGGTAGTAAGGGTCTGTGTTTTCCGCTAGTTTGTATGTTGTAGTTAATGCTTGATGAACGACCTTCGCTGCTGAGTTGTGTCTCATTCTGGCCATTATCCGTTGGTGACATCTCCTGCACCTGTCGTCTTCAATGGTTGTGTCCTTGATGATGTGCTTTTCGTTTCGTAGTTTCTGGCTGCTATGACTTTATCCTGGATAGCAGGCAGGAAGCCTTCTGTTTTGAGAAACAACTGCCCTTCTTGTAACCACCACGTATATAAAACTTATTATGTATGTGGTCTTGCTTTATATGGTATCTGTATCTTTCGTTGAGTGTTTTTTCAGACCAGGTGTTCATCTTTTCTAGTCGTAAATGGATGTAAACGTGTGCGTCTGCTGCGTCGCTCGTTTGAGACAGGTCGAGTGGTGTATAATTTTTATCTGTCTTCACTATTGCCTTGTGGAGGTTAGTTTGTGTTTGTTTTAGAAGAATTTTTTGACTTCGTAGATTTGTTTTTTATTTAGCGATTGCGTACCTATAATACCCCTTCTTCGTTCTTTTCTCTCGATGGTGATTCTTTTCCTTGCATGCGTTGGGATGTAACTTCGTGTGTTTAGTGAATTCAGAGCGTATGAGAATGTGACTGTTTTCTATGTCTGTGTGTGACCATTTAATGAAACCAAACGAATACGTAAGAATAGGTATTGCTAAGGTGTTAATAGCTTTCGTTTGATTTCTGGAGTTCAGTTTTGTTTTTAGTAGTTTTATGAGTCTGGTTTTAAAGTCCGTCTTGAGCTCTGATCTGATATGAGTGTAGTTAATTTTAATGCTTTAATGGAAGCCTAGGTTTCTGCATGTTTCTTCTTTGAGCATATAATCTATGGTTTTATTGTTGATTCTTTTCGTCGTAGGGTGGTCTTTCCACTGTCCCTTATTGATACGAAGTAGCTGGCATTTACTTATACCAAATTCCATGTTGATGTCCATGGTAAACGTTTCTGTGATTTTAGAGTTCCTTTAGCTGCGCCTTTGGGCTGGCGTATAATTTTATTTCATCCATGTACAAAAAATGGTCTATTTTGTGGAGTTTATTTTTTTGGTGTTTATTATTATTATTACTCTTATTATTATTATTATTATTTTTCTATATTTGCTAAGTACCTAAAGAACATGCTTTCTTGTTACAGAACTTATTTAACAAAAATGCTAGTTAAGGCAGCGCAGCGTTTGTTCAATATTCGCATTTTATTCAGCCTTTGTTTATTGATTATTATAGGCCTATTTGACAAAAATTAAAGTTCTCCGGTTATTCCCTTGGACAAAATGTATAGTGTGAACATATAAACCCTATACTTACTAATAATTAAATTAAGAATGTTTATTTAATTTGTCACAGACTAAAGAAGCAATATTTAATTTCTAGAATTTAAAAAAGAGAAACAAACTATAATTAATAAGTTACGTATAGATTCAGTTACGTTCAAGCGGCATGCAATTCATTTAGTAATTACACTCAAGAAAATTGCGTGTATTATTGTCATAAACACTACTTATATTATATATTTTAGAAGTGGGTTTAGGACAGAAATAAAAATCCATTTTTCTTAAAAAACAGCTGACGTTTCAACTATATATTTAATCTTCTAAGGGCTAAAAAGAAACAAAAACATTTGTTGTTTCTTTTTCTTATACAAATATACTAGTGTACACTTTTTTTCAATAATACGAGAACTGTATAAACAAATTAATTAAATAACTATTTACTAGTTAAAACAAAATTGGTAATTTAAAAAAAAACTACAGAGATACACGAACTACCAGTACTTACTGAAGACTTTATTTTTATTTATACAAATATGTATATACATAATTTTTTGCAGGCTATTAGAGATAATATATTTCTCTTAATTATAAAAAGCGATATAAAGTTATTTTTATTTTATTATTTTAACAAACCAGAAAAGTTTTTTTTATTAATAATACATACCTATTTTTAAATATTTAATTATTAATTAAATTGTTAAAAAACTAAAAATGTTCAATAGTGTCTTTCCTAAATTATATGCTCTTATTCATAAACCCAACGTAAGCTTAAGATCTATCGTAAGCTGTATAAATTCTCCTTCGTACAACTTAGCGATACTTATTCATGAAACTCTAATGCCAATAACCTCTATAACATAAAAAAAACTTTTTCGAACTTGCTGAATTTGTTAAAGATGTCACACTGCCTAAAAACTACATCCTGGTTAGAAAAAAAGTGGCGATATATTAGCGCTTAAACTTCAATTCCTCGAGACTTCTTTTTTACTATAATTGAATACCTCTTTAGCTCCAGTTATTTTTCATTTAACGGAGAAATGTATCAACAACTCGATGGCTCGGCAATGAGTAATCCAGCTAGTCCAGTACTCGCTAACCTAGTCATGAATGACTTAATCAGTTACATAGAAGACCTTTGGAACTCCCATTCGTCAAATTATATGTCTATGATACTCTCTTGGCTTGTCCACGAGCCAAAGCTGAAAACCTTTTATCGCATTTTAATACCTACCATTCTAGGTTAAAGTTCACCATGAAGTTAGAAATCGAAGGGCGGTTACTACTTCTTGATGGCATGGTGATTAGATCTGAGGATGGAGTTTTGAAAACCAACTAGTATGTCAAGGCTACTGCTTCAGGACGAGTGCTAAACTACTTATCTGTGCATACCACTTCAATTAAAATAAGCACAATAAAAAATCTTTTCTGCAGAGCTTTCCACCTCAGTAGCCCGGAGTATATAAAGGAAAATGAAATTAAAATAAAAGCTATGATAAAAAATAATAACTACCCATTGCCACTTGTCAATCGAGTTTTAACTAATTATAAAAATAAACTATTAAAAAAAAACAAAAGAAAGTCGACAGGATCAAGTTAATTATTACCAATTTCCCTACATAAAAAATCTGTTAGAAATCATCGAAAAAACATCAGCAAAAAGTATCCTAATTGTAAGCTTGCGTTTTATAACACCCACCCCATAAACTACCTTTATACGCCACTAACAGACAAAGTACCCAAGGAACTAAACTCCAACCTTGTCTATAAAACTCCTTGTCGAAATTGCCAAAAATCATATGTAGGTGTCACAGAACAATATTTAAAAAATAGGGTATATCATAAGTATGATTGTAGAGAACGGAAAACGCAATAAACCAAAAAACAAAGGCACTAGCAGAACACCATTTTAGGTTTGGTCACGGTTTTGATTTTGATTCTTAAGTTTATTACAACGTTAAATTTCACATTATATATTTTCAAAACGATTTTGTTTTTACGTTTTGAGTAAACAAATGAGTAATTTCTTTCTAAATTCGTTTTTTAATTTAACCATTTGGTGTTTTAAGAATAAATTGAAGTAAGACTAGATTTCTGATAGGTATTATTTGGAATACTAAGCTATAACATTCAACCAAATTTACCTACTAGTTGTTGGAAAATTCGCCACCAGTGAATATTAGGATAAGATTTTATATCAAACAGTTTTATATAATGGATTATAGAGGAATCATGGCTGATATTTCATGGTTGACTTAAAATGCTTGATTTGTCATGTTCAACAGGCAAATAATATAAAACGATTTGTTGCATGACTCTTGTTCAGCTGTGTTCGAGTTTTTTCTATTTAGGGGTCAAGGTCTTATTTGTAATAAACGAAAAAATCCTTGATTAATCAATATTTTCCCTTCTATACTAATAATGGCAGTGTCAACCAGGACAGGCCTCTGAATTTTAATCAAGAGAAATTACACATTCAAACAGTTCTCTTTAACACTAGTATAATAAAAAACAAACAATTTTTGTTTAGTAACTTCCACTAATTACTAAACAAAAATAGTTTATTTATTTATTATACTAGTGATAATGAATTTCCATCCAGTAATGGCTAACTCGATAAATTAGTTTTCTTTAAATTACTAATTTAAAAAAAATAAATTACTATTCCCTCTTTATTTCTTGTTAACACTTTTGATAGGTGGTTACTACCATCAATTTTTAAATCATCTCCTATAACTGAAGGGAACGTTTCTTTTGTGATAAATCTATCACAGCTTAGCAGTTGAATTTAAAAAGAGGGTATGATGGAGTCAGCATTAGTACTAAAACCGTTTGAAAGATTTGTAATGCAAAACATTTGATCAACATATTTTAGAAATATATAAACGACTTTGTCGACATTCTAATAAATTAACGAATTTCAAGGAACTGTTTGGATATTAGAAAAGAGCCGATTGGGGGTAATTGTACCTAAAATTAAAAAGTATTCGTAGTGGAAGATTGGTATTTGATGCCAGATTAGTGAATAATGTATATTTTATAACTAAAATAAATGTAATGCTTGTTAAAATTCACTAAAATAAAACAAAATTATAAAACTTGTAGAGTATAAAAGAACAATAATGCATACTATAACTAAAGAATTTGAGATCAGTTTGAATTGATCACTGTGGGAAGTACATTTGATGAATAGTGTGGAGAAAATATTCGTCGTTGATTCGCCCATTCGTCTATTCATATGAATGGATGAATACTAAATTCGTTGACCTCTTATCTCCATAACACATTCTACAATAAAAAGGAAGTGCTTATCTGTAGATATGAGGTTGACATACCAACATAATAGTATCATAACTAGATTTTGCCCACACTATTAACTAGGACAGGGTTTTCCTAACCTTGATGGCCAAGATGAAGCAGAATTTTCATTATTAAAGGTAATCCAAAATACGCTAACAGCAGTCTTGACTTGAGTGTCAGTTTCAACCTTTTCCGAAATTTCCGCAAAGTACCTTCCCGGGAGACTTCGAATGACTAATGAATTCCGTGTCCTCCAGAGCTTTCTCGAAATTCCTTCACAGGAAAAGGCAATCTGAGGGAAATCTCCTTAAAACGTGTCTAATTCCTTAACCTAAAAGATTTTACTCTCAAGGACAAGTCATACTGAGTCCCAGCTGATATTATTAGTAGTAGGAAGGAGATGCGCTTCTTATTGTTATGATAATATGAAACATCGTTAAACAATGTACTAATCTATCTTATTTACTAAACTACACATCTAGCGTACACAGAAGACCTTAAGAGTAAGGCTCATCTATGTGAAAACAGAGTCTAGCCAACAATTAAGATTTAAAAAATTCGATAGCTATCTATGCAGATTGATTAGAATAATCATTAGGTGATTTGAGCAGCTGTGTTCTCACATATTTACACCTCCTGTTATTGTAAGACATTCCCCGCTTTTTTAGTGATAGCGATACTAGTGAATTACTTGTTTGCCCTTTAGACATTAAACTCTCAACTAGAATTACTGTATTAAAATACTATATTAATGGTTGGCAACCTTCGAAACCTTGTTAAACTTCTATAATTTTATAATTCATGTAAATTCTAAGAACTGGTGAGGTCTTTACTGACGTTTCCAGCCCTAGGTATAAGACTCGCTTTTTCCTTCTCTTTGTTTACTGTCTTTAATCTAATCGTTTAACTTTTTTTTTCTATTTTACCCAAGCTTAACAATATTATGTGAAAAATGCTGATAGATGTTCCTCAGGTAAAATATTCTGTACTCAAAATACTTATCCGTTCGGATCTCCGGACGGCTTAAATTCTTCTAGTAACCGAAACCAAAATAAGTCGTAATAATGGATCATCTTTGTTCATAGTAATCTATCCTGTACAAGATTTCCCAATCTAAAATCGAACAGATCCGATATCCTGTGGTGAAAATAGTACTTATGTTTTTTATTCTCTGAATTCCTTTCCCCTGAAATAATTATCCTTGGAGATTTTACCGTTCATAATAAAGAGTGGTTAGGGTCTACTTAAGCCGATCTCCAAGGTAGAGCAACAGATGATTTTGCAATCAGCCAATGTGTTACTAATTTCACCAAAGAACCTACGTACTTCCCACACATCCCGAAACACAGCCAAAACTCTTGGCCTCTTTCTCATCGCCTACGCAGCAGAGTATTATCAATATTCCGTATTCGCTCCATTTCATTCCTCTGGCCAGGGTCTAATTACTGTTTCTAAGTCTATCCCATCTCGTACTATTTACCGCTATAATTGGTTTGTAGAATTTCTACTGTTCATTCCCTTTAATCATGTATTAAGACTTTAAAGCCTCCCAACAATAAACCTTGGTTTTCAAAAAATTATAATGCCAGACTAGAGAAAATCTGTTCTAACAAGTTTCTTAAAAACCCTACTTTCGAAAATGGACCATCTAAAAATAATACATTATAATCGATAATCGCGAAGTTCTTTCTAGTCATAATGGTAGCTAATCACATGAATTAAAACCTCTGCAAAAACTCCTTTCCACTCTTAACTTCTGGTGATGAAATCGTTTC
Source organism: Kuschelorhynchus macadamiae (assembly GCA_030620095.1). Classification (NCBI taxonomy): domain Eukaryota; kingdom Metazoa; phylum Arthropoda; class Insecta; order Coleoptera; family Curculionidae; genus Kuschelorhynchus; species Kuschelorhynchus macadamiae. The sequence goes on from JAUTXW010004723.1 coordinate 15,594, forward strand.
CATGTCTAAGGCAAAAGCTGGGTTTTTTTGTTAAATAATTTGCCGCAAATTCTAGTTTAATCCTTCTTCCCCATATTCGCCGCCCTTTTAAGGTTACAAAAATTTGACATATTCTCAAACAGTTAATAGATAGATTAGATAGATAGATTATTGTGTAAAAATTTTAGAACGTTACACGCATTATCAAAGAAATGGCGGCTTGTCAAAATTTAGCTTATATAAATTCGAAAAAAAAGCAATCAAGGCTTACCTCTCTATGCCATTGGAAAGACCTTATCGAGCAGATTATTGTTCAAAATTTTTAGAACGTTACATTACGTTAACAAAAAATAGTAGTTATTTCTTTCAATTAAATCAGGATGCTGCTTCTTTTTTTTTTTAATAGTTAAAGTTTAAATAGCTGCAACCACACAAAAGCTCTCCAAAGTACTAACCCAATCCCAATTCTGCGCAATAAATCTACATAGAGCACTAAAGTTCAAAATGAGGAACTATTTATTTCACATTCAGCACTAGTTCTTTATTTTATATTATTTCAAACCAACGCTTCTTATCTCAAAATCTTTTTTGAGATTATTTGGTTGAATAGCTGATAAATAGAACAATTCTAAATTATCACGATTATTTAGAACTAGCTTCTTACATTGACAATTAAAACAATTTAATCACTTATTCATTACATTAAACGAATAACTAAAGAGATCCAATTCACGCCTCCTTGTAAAAAAATTAAATACATTTTTATTTACAGTGGGCGCGTTCCTGACCATCCGATATGTCGGAAATATCTTAGTGAACTAAGAAATTTGCTGCGACGGTAGTATACAAACAAATTGCAACTATTGGTGAAAATCTGATAAACCCTCAACAGACAACTTCTCAAATTGCAGGCATTTGTAATATTTCATCTGATATTGTAAACGTAGTACAAATGGTGCACCAATTAACTGAAAATGATACTGACCGATAGAATAACCCGACCTATCTACCTTTTTTTTGACCATGTACACAGGCAAAACGTCCCCTACTAGAGTGACGTGAATCTACATGTATTTCGAGAAACCCATACATAATATCCCGAAAAGGTAAATGTGTGGACAGGGGAAACAAACAGGGGCCCTACATTTACATGAAAATTTAACAAGAGACCTGTACTTAAACATGTTGGAAAATACAGTTGAGCCTCTCGCTATTGAAATACTGGAAGAGAATCCTGATGAATTTGACATGAAACCAGTTTTCCAACAGGATGTTGCTCCAATGTATTTCAGCTGTGGGGTTTATGGCCTGCAGGGTCACCGTATTATCAACTCTTAGCAGATAGTGATAGTCAACTAACTCTTAATGTACAATATTCAACAGAAGATTTAAAGCACAAAAAGCGAGCTTTCAAAGAAAGAAAGCATGCAGTTTACAAAGCATTAACGAAGTGAATTTCAATATATAAGAAAAAGTATAATACAGTGTATTGTTTTATCTATTGAGTTAAACAATAGCTATTGTTTAAAGTCATGTTTACTCGCATAACGTAAGAAAAAAGTAAGAACATTTACATGAGTTAAAACAATAGCTATGTTTTATCAGTTTTAAATTTTAACCCTTTATGTATTATATATTCATGTAAAATTTTGTGATAATCTATAATTATTGGATAACCTGTTAATGAAACCATTATAGTATTTATTTATAAATTATAGAACCAGATAACCAAGAATTTCCGTGACGTAATATTTGTGTTGCAAAATAAGGTCAAACAATTTATTTCTTAAAACTTTTAACTTTTTTTATTACATCTTACCAAAAACATCTATTCTGTAAACTGACTATTGCCCATTGCTATATTGACATTCCCGCGAATTTGATGACAAATTTATGGCATAAATGATTTATTAGCCAAATTAGCTTTGCCCAAAATGACCAGAATATTAACGCCAAAATGACGTCCGCCATAATTGTGTCTCCAATCTGACAAGATCCCGAATTTCATACCACAATTATGACTAGAGAATGAAATCACAACATACGCACTACTCAGGAAAGACAATATGGTTAAGACATCGTTATAAACTAAAATTTATTACACAAATACTATATTTTTACTCTAACGAATTATTTTCTTGGTTGAAATTTTATAGGTGTATTTTACCAAGTATTTATAGAGGAGCCGCTTACTGGATAATTGGTTATTGATTATAAATTTGCAGGAGGCATTATCCGTAAGCATTCTAGTTTCCTTAATACTAGCGATTACCCGAGGTGGCAGATGCCTATCCTGCGCCTTAGTCGTCGATGCTAATGTATTTAAACATAAAAGACACACATTTTGTGTCGATTTATAAAATTATTTAAAATTAAATATTAAATTTTAGGGAACATATTTGCTTAATAAAATTGATAAGAAAAGTTTTATAGACATATGGGTTCGCATATGCTTTGCCCTCTAAAAGTGCAGCAATAAAAATGATTTTTTTATAGTACTAAAAAAACCTATCATTAATTAACTGATTTAAGGTCATCTTATGATATAGTAATATGTGATATTCCAGGAAATCATTCTGAACAAAGCTTTGGAAGGGGGTAAATACAGAAAGCGGCAAGCGACTGCGAACATAGGACAGTCTTAAACTAGTTCGCGAACCAAATAACTAAAGAAAGGTTGATTGCTTAGACGAGAAAAAAGAGTTCCTAGTTCAAGGTTTAAGGCGTGTTAGGGACTGGAAAAGGGATTGAGTTATATACTAGAGGTCATTCCTAAAATTAGTTAAGGAAAATGAATACCGATAAAATATACTAAAACAAAATTGTTAATTTTGTTTCAGGTCAATGTTAGACCAATAAGGTTTTATGAAATTGTAATAGATATAAACAAAAAATGTTTTTTGGCTTTTTCGCAACTGAATAAAAATATTTAACTTTAAATTAATTGAAGCAAATATTTAATATAATTACATACCCCAACATGTACGCTAGTCTGTCTACGGAGTCCCGATAGGATGAAAGTATTTGTACAACTACTATGTGTCTATAAACTTAAGGTAAATGATATAATTTCTTATGCTTGCTTAAATAATATTGTTTATATTATGTACCGAAACATTCCGTAGACAGACTAGCCTACATGTTGGGTACGTAATTATATTAAATATTTGCTTCAATTAATTTAAAGTTAAATATTTTTATTCAGTTGCGAAAAAGCCAAAAAACATTTTTGTTTGTCAATCTAAACGCAACAAATAATCTGAATACACTTAAAAATGTAATAGATATGGCAAAAAATTATTGAACATTTTACGGGAAATATAGATTTTATTGATCAGATTGGTCTATTGTTATAGTAGCCGTAGGCGGCTATTGTTATTTTGCGAGAATTACAGTTCCATTGACCCAGATCATCAGTTTTAGCGATCTAGTCTATATATTGCAGTATACTTACATCAGCATTTTTATTTATATTGTAATAAAACTACCAAACTACCAAGCCTATTGCCACTACTTTTACTTCTATTCTCGTAATTCAAGATTCAAACTTATACCCTCCTGTTTTGCCTAACTCATCTAAAAACTTCCGTTAAGATGATTTCTACATTGCGAACCAAACAAACTTTACAATTTTATTTTCGTTACCACCATGTTACTAAATCATTTTTGGAATAATTCTGACGTTAACAGCTTCCAAATTATATGAATATTCAAGGTATCATCAGTAAACTCCGAGAAAGAGCAAAAGAAGTAATTTCAATTTATGATTGTATCCACTGGAACATCATTAAAAATATTTTGCTGGTCAAAAAAACAAAAATTTCCTCGCTACATATCTCGTTTATCTCACTTCCTTTTCCATTCCTACTGAAAACCGCCTTTTTAACACTGTATCCAATTATAGTGAGCTCCACAACGACAACGAAGATGTAAAAAGAAGCAAGAAAGATTCCTTCCAACCACAGGCCTTTATTACCTTCCTTGCTGGACTTGAAGAACCCTTGGCATATACTATATGAGCATTTAGACCACCGAATTACCCCTCAGAAATACATTATATGTAAGAAGAATATAACATAAGATAACTTCAGAAAAGAATCAGTTCTCCTCCAAAACTGGCAGAGTTAGACAGACTTTCAAGATAGTCAATGAACATTATAAATCACACTGTCAACCAGCGATACATACTGGGGGTTTTCTAATTTTCCAGCAGTCACCACGCTTCTGACCACACCCTCAGAAACCAATAAATGTTCCAAGACCTGTCATTTAACTACCAAGGTTTCAACTAAGTCAATTCAGTAAACTATTCCGATAGAATGTATGGACAAGTAGACCAGGACCTTCCCTACCTGCAATCAACACCCATGAGTGCCATCTCCAGAGCAACAATCCACAATAGACCTTATTTGAGGATGCAGCCTCAATCTACTCCCAAGTTTACCTCTGAAGAACTATTTAACACAGAGAAGCTCGTGAACAAGAACCTGAGCTATTTACAGAAGAAGAAACTTGGACCAACTACAACCTATAAGCATATCTCCCATACGAACAAGATACGAATACCAATACGAAGAAAATTTTCAAAAGCACGGAGAACAGACGAAGAAACATAGTGGAGCTACACAACTATACCAACAAAAAGGAGCTTCCCGACATTTCAATCGCAGACCCTTCACTTGAGCTCTTCGTTGACACTGGTGCTACAAAATGCTTTTTAATCCTCAAAATATTACAAAAACAATATTATAATGCAAAAATTTTAATTTTCCCAGAATTTCAATCAAATACTGAAATCAAATTTTATCTGCTCGAATTTCACCAGACTTTCGACTGCGTTATAAACCTTGATAACCTAAGGCTTTTAAAAGCTAAAATAGACGTACCAGCTTCATAGCTTATAACAGAACATGCAGCTCATCCGATTGAATACTACGAAACCCAAAAAAACACAGTTTTATTCGATCCAATTAGATCCACAAACAATCACCAGTGCCCGACTTCCTGTCAAAAACACCGAAGCATTTACTTCAGCTTGCAACCAAATGGCCTGGACTGAAATAATTAACACAACCAAGGATCAATTTCAAATAGCTCTAGTTGAACCTATGACCAGTTACGAATGATGAAATTAATCTGGAGCAATACTATTTATATTCGGCTGACATAATCGCCGAGCCCGCACCAACCAACCAACAAAGTGATGTGGAATCTGGCTGTAAAAGGCAGATTTTACGTCATTGTCGCTTACTGGCACTTCAACTCTCGACCTGTAAACTTCATCATTGAGAGTCCTTATGTTAAGTTTTATGTCAATTTTAATAAGAAAAAAAAGAATATTAGTATTTTAACTGTATAAACGGTTGGTCAATTGACATTCTTGATCCAGCATTTTGTGTCGTTGAAATAATAAACCACTGTTAAATTGAAACAACTTATCTTTTCTTTGTGTTAAGTTAATTAATAAATAATAATAAAAAATAAAAATATCCAATATAACAGTATTATTAATTAAGAAAAATTAATTAAGAAATGAGTTCAATAATAGTCCTAGACCTCTCGCCCTCCCCCTATAGAGGGTGCGAAGAGTGTAAGGTTCGCTCCTCCGTGTATCCTCTCCCCCTAAAAGAATAATATCTAAGAGGGAACTTCCAGCAATACTCCAGAAATGTTAAAATCACTTAATTTGAGCTAGAGCCTCTCGAAGGGATTTTCCCCCGGCGCGGTGCCCCCCCCCCCCCAAAAAAGTGGTCCGCTTCGGCCAAATTTCTTAACAATAGACTTTTCCTGTTCCTGTCTAACAGGACAGTGTAAACTTATCAGGCGTAAGTACTAGCTGGGATTACCGAACAGCCCTCTAATTGTGGGGCAGAGGATTAGAGTCCTTATCATCTTGTCGGCACGTGTGAAAGGTGTATCGAGTCGTATATCGAGTATCGAGTCCCTCTTCAAGGAAGAATTACAATCCCTCGACTGGAGCATGATGCTCTCCTTCTTTAAAAGGAGGACTGGTATTTATTGGTAAGGGAATGAGTGATTATGAATTTGCGAAAGGTCTTGAATAAAGCTTACGTTTTTAAGTAACGAGTTATATAGAACTTTTTATTGTAAAAGTTAATATATAATTTATTTTTTTTTTATTTATAAGCCGCAACTCCAGTATTTTTTTTTGTTTCGATCCAATAAATAAAACATTTATTGTAAGAGCTTCGTTGCGTGATAATTTCCCAAACATTGACAACAATAAACGCACAGACATATTCGTGTCCAAGAAACAACTAACGCGAATCGTGATTAAACTGGTTCAGCGACGTGAAGCATGTGTATCAGGAGCATAGTTAGCTTTTCAATGAAATAAGAGCATATGCACTCGATTATTCCCTGTTTGCAGCGGCTTAGCGCATTCTGTTTAATATTTATAAAGATATTATTTAAATACCCTGATATTTTCCGTAAAAATTTACTCCTAATTTGGCTCCCGAGATGGAATCAATCTTAAGATATTTTGTGTAATTTAAGTATCGAGCATAAACGAATATTTTTGAGTAATTTAAAAATGATGATCAAGCTCTTAGAGCAAAAAGAAAGCAAAAAGAAAGTCAAAAACTTTCTTTTTGCTCTAAGAGCTTGATCATCATTTTAAATTACACAAAATATCTTAAGATTGGTTCCATCTCGGGAGCCAAACCAGGAGTAAATTTATACGGAGAATATCAGGGTATTTAAATAATATCTTTATAGATATATATATAGAATGGTTCTTATTTTTGTTATGCAATTAAATAAAACAAAAAAAATGGCAGTAGCCCAAAAAATGCAAAATTTGTGAGTTTATCTTTATTGGATTTTTTTATTTATTGCAGGAAATCTATTGCCAGTTCGACCATCTTTTCCTAATTTTCTCAAAATATCGTTTATTTTTCACGTTTAAAGAACACTCACAGTCATCATTTAAAATAACTTTACTCAATTTTTCTTAAAATCTGATAAATCAAAGTCCTGGACCTTCAAATCAAAATTTTCCTGAAAACAACTCGATTCTGTTACTAGTTTCCAACATACAAGGGGTCAAAGTTGGATTTTAATGTAACATGTTTATGATTGATGCTTTTAAACACCTGACTTGTTCTCAAAGCACTCGGTTTGTTATAATTTATATGCTTAGTGGATAATTATATCTATTGGTAAGGATAAACCTATACAACTGTACAACATATTGCCGGTTCAGAGCAGAAGTAGCCTAACTCGAAATTTAGATAGACTAGTTCTGCTTTAAAAATTTATGTTTTGAAAATATGATACTTCTTTACTGCACTGTAAGAAATTGTTGCGTTAGTCGAAAATACCGTTTTCTGCTAGAAAATGGACAATTTTTGAGTTATGCTATTTCTGCTTTGAAGCGACGAATATGCTGTCTTTATTTTAATATTTTTAAATGTTACATATTCAATATTTTTTACACTCTTAACTTCAAAGCTTTGTGACATACTTAACCATAAAAAAATAAGCTGAAAATTATTTAAACATATAAATATATTCCTCCCGGATTACACAACGTATATAACGCAAGTGTCGGTTTCTGACGTAAGTCTTTTAAATTATCTTAAAATACTAAGCATAACCACCGTAACTCGAAAGCGTTTCTAAAACATATGGTCTTAATATTTAGGAGGCTATGTAACAAATGGTGCCTCCAATATTTTATCACCGTATCTCCTGAAATATTATTAAGTCTGTTTTTAAGTGTTTACGCTCTACCAATGTTGATTCGTTCTCCGGAATATTGAGAGACCACGGGGTTAAGATGAATGAGAATGGTTACAATTTGTAATTTTAGTAGATAAAACCATGCAACGTCTTATAACGGACAATTTTATTGAGGAAAATAATGTTATTATAAGATTTTTTTTCTAAAAGATGTCTTACGTTAATATAGATAACCCGGAATGGTTGGTAAAAACATAGGATTTTTTTTGTATGCTTTGAGTGGGTTTTTGGGTTTTTGTCTTTCTGTCCCAGTGTTTGGGTAATTGCTAAAATTGTGCTTAAATTCTTATAATCAGTAGCGAGTGGTTACAGATTATGTTTTTAGTCAAAATTTACCGTTTCTAATAAATAAGCTACGAAAATTATTAGATAATAACTTATTTTATTTTAAATTAAATTCTCAAAGCCTTTTTATTGTTTTTTCGATGTAGTTTTTTTTTCGTTTTTATATCGGATTCTGCAAATTTGGAAACTTTTATTTTAAGTACATTCTCAAATAGTTGTATATATTTAGTACACCAGTTTGAATTTTTTGATTATTATAAACATTTTTTATTTTCTTATTAAATTTAAGAAACACCTTAGTTATGTTTTACCGTAATTAATGTATTATTGTATTTGCTAGAAATATGCAAACGCCTATTCATATCCGTAATCTGTCTGCAGTGACATAATTTCATAAACAATATACGGTTTCATGCCGAGTACCAAAATACGAAGTACTACTGAATTTATTCATATGTGCATTTACTTTAGAATTTGCATGGCACTTGAAAAGATAAATAAATTATGCGACTACTGTTAAATCAACTTTCTCCTGCTTCCACAAAGTTGGATAATAAATTATACATACTCACCTAATGAAACAACCCTATATTTTTTTTACGATAAAAGGTTTCTAAATACTTAGGATTTCAATGGCTTCTTGTTCAACATACGGGGTGCGGGAACTATTTTTTATATTATATTTACAATTTGTAAACCGTGTCCTATAGCATAGGACGGGGTGGAAAAAGTGTTGTAGATTGCGTCTATATGTATTTATTTGTACAGAGTATATTTTTAAATATTGCTGTAGTACCACCATAGTCTTTATTGCATCCCCATAAAAAAGTTTGGTAAAAAATGAAAAAAATATTTTTATAAACGCTGGTTCACAGACCTTAAATTTTGCTTAAAGAAAATAGGAGGTTTTTAAAACGAGCAGTTCGCTTACCTTGTTCTTCAATCGACGAGTTTCTAGGAATCCAGGAATACAGGGTACCCTGATTGGATTCTAAATATTATGGATGTCTTGATATCACTTATTGATACTTGTTACATTAAAACGGAAAATATTTACTACGGCGGGTTCTTAATTTTAGTCTTTATTTAAGAGCACTAAGCTATAAAGGTGTACTCTTTCGTTCGTTGCTTGACGAGAAGAGAATCATTATCTTATCATTCTTCTGCACATGGGTATCAGTAATGGGTCAAAGAAACTGCGCATATCTTTTCTATTTATGTATTTAAATTATAGAATTTTAAAATGAGTCTTTTGTTTTACTTTATTAAGGTTAAATATACCTAACAATAATAAAATTAATAATAATTTTGAACATATCCCGCACCAATTTTGCACCCGAATTTTGCAAAATTAGATTAAAAAAAAATTTAAATTTACAAGTAAAAAAAAAGTAAATGTTAATTAAGCATTTGGTAATGGACAAAGCTTTACCAAAGGACGAGTATAAAATCCCTGATCAGTCCGCACCTCTGATACTTTAATAATTCCGTCTTTTCCGGGAAAGAATTTCGAAATTCTTGCTAATTTCCTTTTCATAGGAGGAACGTTTCCTTGTTTTATTAAAACTAGAGAACCTATTTGAATTGAATCATCTGTACTATGCATTTGGCTTTTTGTTGAGAACTATGTAAATATTCTGCATGCCAACGTTGCCAAAAATCTCTGTGTAAAAGTTGATATCTATCAAGTCGATTAATTTTAAATGAGACACATCTGAATATGGCAAACATGTTAATGGTTCTAACGTTAAAAAGTGCCTCGGAGTTAGGGCATTATAATCATTAGGGTCCGAGCTAATAACACACAAGGGCTTCGAATTCAAAAGCGATTCTATTTGAATTAAAACGGCATTTAACTCTTCGAATGTTAAAATCTGTGTACCAATTACACGTACTATATGCGTTTTAACAGACTTAATACCTGCTTCATATTTTCTTGAGCCGAGGCGTTTTTCATGATTTCTAATAAATATTTATTTGCCCCAATAAAGTTTGTACCGTTATCACTATTCTTTTTCGGAACAATGTCCGCGACGCGATATAAATCGTTGTAAAGCGCAAAGAAAATGTTCTGTGGACAAATCCTTGCATAGTTCGATATGAATAGCTTTTGTAGCGTGACAAACAAAAATGCAAATATATGCTTTCACTTTTTTGGTTCCGCAGTGTTTACCTAAAGTTATAAAAACTGGACCTCTAAAATCTATAGAGACTATGGAAAAGGCTTTTAATTCTGTAACACGACTAGTTCGCAGGTTAACCATTTGAGGCGTGAGAGCTACAGGATTCAAACGCCAACAATTTAAGCATTTCTGCAAAATTTTTCTAATTGCGCGGCGCGGGGAAAGTATCCAATAATTTTGATCTAAAAGAAATTGCATTGTTTGTAAGCCAGGATGGTAATATTTTTTATGAGTATGTTCTATTATTAAATCAGTTAAACGACAAGAACGAGGTAAAATAATGGGACATTTTTTATCGTAGTTTACTAGGGAGTTTTGTAAGCGACCTCCTACACGCATTATATTATTCTCGTCAAGAAAAGCACCTAATTTTCTAAAGGGTTTTGAAAGAAGACTTTTATTTAAAATATTTTTAATTTCTACTGGAAAGAGCAGGTTTTGTGTATGTTTGATATAGCATATGACTCGCAAAATTTTATCAAGTTTTGAGAATTTTTCTAATAAATAATCGAGAAATTTTATTAAATTAAGTGTACCAATTTCGAAAGTAGTAAAGCGGAGCATAATTCGATTCTTGGAATTGTTAGACTCTTTAGAGGTACTAATTTTGACTTAGCATCAATTAAAAAAGTTTTAATTTCGTTTTTAAACATTATGCGAATAAATGCGCATGCGGCGTAAGCTTTTAATGAACCATCCCAAAAGCAACACAGTTCAAAATGTAATGCCTTTTCACATTGTATATATCGCGGAATTTGTATAGAATTTAAAGCGGATAATTCATTTTTAAAAGATTCCCACTGAATTAATACGTTTTGCGGTGGTCGATCATCCCACTCTAATTTTAATATCCAAAGATGTTGGATTAAAATTTTAGCAAAAACGTTTATTGGTGTTAGAAAACCAAGCAGATCAAAAATCTTTGCTAAATCTGATAATATTTTTCTTTTTGAACAAATAAAGTGAACAGGATTTACAGAGTAAAAAAATACATCAGTATTTGGATTCCACTTAAGCCTTAAAATTTTTACTGCAGATGTAGAATCCAAATCTAATACAAAGGCCTCTTCTTAAAGGTGTTCTTTGAACAAATTAGATAAAAATTCTGGGCTATTACTAGCTCATTTCCTTAATTCAAAACCACCTCTTTTAAGTAAGGATATTAATTGACTTTGAAGCACTAAAGAGGTAGTAAGGTCTTTACAGGACGTAGTCAGATTATCAATATAGACATCAGTTCGGACGGGCAAGTTCGTGACCTTTTTGTTCATCGTCAGCTAATTGCTGCAACGTTTTAAGTGCGAGATATGGTGATGAATTTACACCAAAAATTACTGTTTGTAGAATGTATCGTTCAAATGGATCATGGATACTGATGAACGTGATCTGGATTTAACCAAATTTGTAAATACATACTTTTAATGTCTGCGGTTATTGCGATAGGATTTACTCTAAAATTTAAAATTGTGGCGATTTCCTTCTGTAATTTAGGATCGATAAGTAAAGTATGGAGAGGTCTTATTATACAGTGATGCGGAAGAAAATATGCGCAATAAATTTCTTAACATTTTATTTCATTGGGCGATAAAATTTGTTTTGTCGGTATTTCTTCTAAGTACCAAAATTTATTTAGAGTTTCACTTAATTAACTTTGTTTTTGGGTTGTAAAAAATGTATTTAAGTTTAAAGAATTAAATTTTTGATTTATGTTGCCCATAATAATATAGCCAAAAGTTTTATTTATAAAAGTGGGATAATTTTCGTTTATAGTTATTTTTCCGTCAAGTAATATTTTATGAAATAAATTAGCATCCAAAATTAAGTCAATTTGGCCACAAATATTAAATGTGTCATCCGCTAAAGACAAATTAGATAGAAAAGACCACTGACTAATGTCAAAATTGCAAATTGGCATTTCAGAACAAAGATTTTCCATAACAATAGCATTAAAATCATAAATAGGTAAATCTGTATTAAGAGGTTTTACAGTGCATTACACCTTACCATTATTGGCTACTGTTTGCATATTACCTAAATTGTGTATATTAACCGACAATTTTGTTATTTTAAGCCCAAGTTGTTCTGCTAGATTTTTACTAATATACGAAGATTCACTGCTAGAGTCTAGTAATGCACGTGCAACTCTAAAGTATCCAAAAGAATCTCGTATATGTAGTTTTATTGCTGAAAGTAAAATGCTAGATGAATTAGTTAAATTACAAGTAGTATTTATACTACTTTTTTCCTCGGGCTGCAAAGTTAAAGCACAATTTATTGAAAGCGAATTTTGATTTGAGTTTTTATTTTCTTGATTAGTAGGTAAAGGTAAATAAGATGTATTTTGATTCGAATTCCCAGGTTGAGTTTGGATTAAGTAATTTAAGGATTTTTCGTAGTAACTATTTTGTTTTGCGGAAAATCTAAAAGAAAATTCTTTATCGTGTAATATTGTGTGATGTTTGCGGTGGCACTTTTTGCAAGTTGAAATTGAATTACATGATTTAGTGTTATGCGTGTTACTCAAACAATTTCTGCATAATTTATTTTGTTTAGCTAAATTATACCGTTCTTTAACCGTCTTACTTAGGAAAAATGGACATTTACAGATCAAGTGTTCCTGGTTTTTACAAAAAGTACACGGTCGAACTTCACCCTTATTAGAGCCAGAAATATTTGATAAATATGAGCGAGGATTGCGTGGTTTTTTGCTATTTAGTGTAGTTTGTACAGTTTCGAAAGCTGTACATTGTTTTGTTAAGAATTCCATTATATCGCCATAAGAGGGCATATCTGTTAAGGCATATGTAGACTCAAAACGGGAAATTAATGAGGTATCAAGTCTTTTAAGCAACATTTGAGCTAAAATAAATGACCACTGGTGTACAGTGTAGCCCATATTCTGCAGTGCGGATAGGTTTTCTACAAAAGTGTCAATTAGTTTTCTAAGCAATTGAACATTTTTTCCATTTAATGTAGGAGCATTATCAATTTCTTGCCAGTGTGCTGTGGCTACAATTCGTGTATTAGAAAATCTATTGCGTAATGCATTATAAGCTTCTAAATAATTTGCGGCTGTCAACTGATAACATTGTACTACATTTCTTGGGGAACCCTCCAGACAAGATAATAAATGAGAAAGTTTTTCTGTTTGTAAGCTGCGGATTTGTGTGTACCAATGCATCGAAAACATCAATAAAAGAATTAAAATTTTTTACGTCACCCGAAAACGTCATTAATATTATTTTTGGTAACTGTGGCCTTTGCGTTATTGTCGGGCTTTCATCGCATTGAGAAATGCCTTCAGAGCTATTTTCCTGATCAAATATTTGATAAAAAATTGTTTTTACTTGATAATACTGATTATCAAAAGTTTGCGGATATGTTCACGAGCTTTAAATTCTTCATCAGTTTCTGGCATGTAATTAAAAACGGCATTATGTTGTTTATAAAAAGAATCTTTAATTAAATCTATTTGTTCATACTTCCTTTTAAAATTGCGTTGCCAAGATTCATCTGTTAAAGAGTTTTGGGCTATTTTCAATAACTCTTTTAGGCGATTTACTTCTACAGTTCTAAGAAGTGTAGCTTTTTTATATTTGTCTTCGGTAGATACCATTTTTCTATAATAGATGCGATATGTAAATAATACCAAAAACGGTATTAATAATATATGATTCATGATGATCACTGCAATAAACACAACGTGTTCAAAGATTAAACAAAATAATTTTTTGAAACACACTAATAAATTGTTCTTTAGATACGGGACCTGTCAACAAAATTCAGATCGAAATTTTGTAAACAAATGCGGTTGAGGTATGCTAGCGAACCTTAGCGGAAATAAAAATATACTAGTTTTTATTTTTATTTATGAAATTCCAGAGCGGGTGGAGTTGAACTCGTTGAACATGGATATGCGTTGTGATAACTGATCAGAGATTCTATACCTTGTCGTGCGTGTATGCAAAATTTAATTTATTGTTTGTTAATTTTTTAAACATGGCGACTATAGAAATGATTAAATTCGAATTAAATAGGTACATTAAAATTAGGCAAAACAAAAGATCCGTGGTCGAGTGATCATTTTATTTTTTTGCTAATAAATAAAAAAATATTTTTATAAACGCTGGTTCAGAGAACTTAAATTTTGCTTAAAGAAAATACGAGCTTTTAAAAACGAGCAGTTCCGCTTACCTTGTTCTTCAATCGACGAGTTTCGAGGAATCTAGTTTCCAGTTATCCAAGACTTATTTGTTAATAATAAAAAACAATTATTGTCGGCATCTTTAAAGAATAATTTATCAGATACAAAGCGTTTACGGACTTACTTATATATTTTCCTTCTCCTTTTAAGCTTAAAATTAATTCTGAATAAACCTCTACATAGTTTGTCTGAGTGTAAACTTGACGCTAGTAGTGTCAACTAGTAAAGATGCTTTCCTGAATATAAAGAGGCAAAACAATGTTGTAAAATAAAATTCCCAGATCACTGTTGATAAACTAGGTTTTATTAAATGAAAGTCGGCCAAGACAGTAAAAACTTGTTTTAAATTTGGTGTCCGATTATGCAATCAAATTACAACTAAAATCAGTCTTAACTTTTATTCTACGTTAGAATGTTATTAAACTTTTCTGCAGCATATTATTTTGGCATTTTCGTGCAACATTTTTAACAAACGAATTCTATATTTTTATGACCGCAAGGATTGAAAGTTTTTACAGCAGAACATTTTTCGGATCTATAATTAAGATCTCTCTAATTAACTTCGTTTTGGTCACGACATTGGCACGAAGGATATTTATATTTTATGTAATTTTTAACCCTTACCATTCAACTTCAAATCTACAATATGTTTTCTTTCCTAAATAGTCTATATTAGACTATACTAATATAGAAAAGACTTAATTGACTGACCCACTCATCATGCTCTAGCTCAAACCTCTTGAGTTAAAAGGCTGAATTTTGGCATACAGGTTGAGTTTAGGGAGTAGAGGTTCGATAAGAAGAGATTTTTTAAAACTCAAATTCTAAGGGGGTAAAACCACCCCTTAAATATTACAATACTTTGTATTTAAAAAACGGTTAGTTTTTCGGAAAAACGCTTAAACACGTGTTTTTTAATTTATTTTTTTACATATTTTAGGATTTTTTAAAAATGCATACAGAGTGTTCAAAGGGTTGAAATCACCACTTAAATAATACAATATTTTTTTATATAAAAACTGGTTAGTTTTTCGAAAAAACGCATGAACACGTGTTTTTTAATTTATTTTTTACATATATTAGGATTTTTAAAAAATTCATACAATGTGTTCAACGGGGTAAAACTATCCCTTAAATATTAATTAAAAAACCGTTAATTATTCGGAAAACGCTTGAACATAAAATGTTTTATATTTTATTATTTTACATATTTTAAAAAATTTAAAAAACCGAGACAGGGTATCCAAGGGGCTGAAACCACTCCTTTAATATTATATTATTTACTTAAAAAACAATTAGTTACTCGGAAAAACACTTAAACACGTGCTTATTATTTTATTTTATTACATATTTTAAGTTTTTTATAAATTCATACAGGGTTTTTGAAAAAATCGGGTTATTGATTAATTTTTGCGATCTTTCTCAAATTGTTTGCCGTAGAAAGCTGAGGTTGTGCAATTGTAGAATGAAGAGGTTCGATAAGAAGAGATTCTTCGAAACTTAGTTACCAGGGGGGGTAAAACTACCCCTTAAATGTTTATAGTGGACTCGAAAGTTGTCAAAATAAAACCGCTTCTTGTTTTAAAGAACGAGTTATATTAACTCCAAAAAGTAGCACAGCAGATGAAATAAACCTAGCTTTATTGGAAAAAATTATTGCTCCACAATTAACATACTACTCAATAGATGCAGTTATAGACCAAGAAAATGCGGTTAATTATCCTGTCGAGTTCCTACACTTTCTAAACCCTCCAGGAATCCCTCCTCATGAGTTAACTTTAAAAGTGGGGACACCAGTGATGCTTATTCGAAATTTAAAACCACCAAAATTGTGTAATGGAACTCGGCTGCAGGTTAAAACATTACAAAACAATGAGTCTATTATTATTTCTTGTCCTGGTGTTTCTCCCAGAAACAGTTTTTATACCACGTATCCCTTTAATTCCGTTAGCCTATCTTTTTCAGTTTAAACGTGTACAGTTTCCTTTAAAGCTTTGTTTCGCCATGACAATTAACAAAGCTCAAGGCCAATCCTTAAGTAGAGCTGAAGTACATTTGCGCTACGATTGTTTTTCCCATACTCAACTCTATGTCACCTGCTTTAGAGTAATTTCGCGTAGTAGCTTGGCTATCTTACAGCCAGAGAATGCAGCAACAAACGTGGTTTATAAAGAGGTACTCAAATGAGGCGATTTAAGTACCTCTTAACATCTCTTTCATTATAGTCATATACGCGAACGAAGTCGCGGGTACTCGCTAGTTATCATATATTCCGCATAATATATTTCATACAAATTACTTTTTGGTTTTGCCTATGTTGAGTACTATTTCTATTGTTTTTCGTGAAATTTATAATTTTTCCAACAAGAACAGAAGTCACAATAAAAACACTAGCAATGGCAAATAATAATAATTATATAAAATAATTGTCAATAAGCTTAGTTATCTCAATATGTGAGGTGTATAATATTAGAGAGTTCTTAACTACAGGTTTTGCTTCATATCTTAAAAATGTAAGCATGCAAATTATCATGAAAGGTAGTAGTAAGTGTAAATACCGGGAAAGTTGCTCTGCTAAACCACCCGTTTCATGTTGATATATATGACATATCTTCTTTAACACTGCCCTGCTTCATAATTTTCTTCATAAGTCCGCTTACGATGTTCCTTGCTGTTTCTTTGTCAACATTAGATTTTAAACAAGCAGCCTTGTTATAAATCTTAAGTAGACTTCCTTTCTCTTCCTTTTTCTTTTTGGACAGTAGAAAACGAGTGATCCGTCGCAGAGTGATAAAGTAAGCATATCTAGAATTTCAAAAGTCTAAAAAATATTTTTGTGGTTCCTTGTCGGGTTAAAATTAAAGACAACCCAAAATTTGATAAAAATATTAATAAGAAAACTATTTTTAATTTTTTGATGTAACATTTAACTTAAATGTTCAGGGGCAACTAATAGATTAATTATGTCACGATTTAAAATACAGTCATATTAAAGTGGTAAAAATCCAAAACTAGAAATAGCGGATCAGAAGAAACTAAAAATATGTTATGTAAATCCAAGTTTATTTTCTCTGGAGACACTTTTGCGGGTATTATGTTCTCTGCAATATTTTATTTCTTTATGTCGTGATTCTTGCGCTTCCTCTACTACCTGTCCTATCGCAAATAAAAAGTATTCAGTTACGTCTTAACTATATATTAATATTTTATGGACAATAGGAAGCACTAGATACGACTCGTATAAGATAACATACAATTGAGCTGTTTCATGACCGTAACGAACAAAAAGTAAATAATTTATTTTGTAACCACAATTTGAAGTACTTAATCTTATACTAAATCTATAAATCAAGTTTTGATCAGTGCCAGTACGAATCAGAAAAAATCTTCTGACAGTGTTACCGTCATTTGTATTACAAAAATCTATTTTTTGAATATGAGTCAATAACCCAGTTGCTCTTTAAAATATTCAATAATTTTTCCTTCCTTTTTGTGGATATCAAAGAATTCCTCTTTGTCTATTTCAAATTTAATTGGTAAAATCTGAGTAATTTGGTTTTCTACATAAGACGATTCTGACGCAAGAATATCACCGGTTTCTTTTAAAAACTGTAACCTAACTAGTCTACAAAATCGTGTGAATGGTGTTCGAAGATTTTAGCATAAAACTACCAGGTTATTTGAGTTATTATCAAAACTTAATTGTAATGGCACCACAGATGTAGCAAGTATGCTCAAATCATTACCTCAACCTTTTTCTTTATATTTACTTTGGTTTATGAATACATTTTAAGGGTATTTGGGGTGTGCAAATTTCTTGAAAAGTTCTTAAAATAACTTTTTTTGAACTTGGACAATACGGGTCGTTGCATGGCTTAATAGATCCTGAAATGGTACCTCATCTGTGGCATTTGTCACCGAAATGCTACAAGGATAATAATTTTTCTCGGCTTCTGTAATTTTCTCATAGGTGGGAAATAATTTTTATAAAACTTTACGACAAGAGCTCTCAAACCTATATACTGATGATGTTTAAACTTATAACTAACAAAAAATGCTAATGTCTCATCAGCTAAGAATGAAATGTTTAATGGATCTTTTTGGCTGCGTTTCATCTTTATTTAACACGTTACCCTTTTTGACGACTTTCTTATATTGGAAAATATTGAGGCTACATTTCGTGACTCAGTAGAACGCAACTTAATTTCAGCAGCGAAGCACAGCTCCTCTTCAGTTTTAGAAGAAAAATTTAAATCTCTGCGCTTTGTTTCAAAACTTCTTTCAGCAAAGGAAACTTTAGGGCAACCCAAAATTGAAGAACTACTGTTATTTGCCCTGTTAGCAACTGTACCTGAAGTGATAATTTCCTCCTGAAGCCCTTTTTCAATTTTACTTCCAAATTTTCTCAAAAATCCGACTCTCTTTCACTTTTCATATAATACTTTTGTAAAATTATCAACAAACTAGAAAAGTAGCGCATTGTCGACCGCAGTAATGTTTTGAACTCCAGTATTGTGCAAAACATGAAAAATTATTAATTTTTGGTTTAAACTTTTTCTATGATTAAGCGGACTTTTCATTTTTAAAACTTCAAATAAGTCAGATCGTCTTATAGCCATGTTATTTTCAGCAAAAATCAAAATATTTAAAAAAGGGAAACAGGTAATTTTCAGATTTAAAAGGGAAATATCCTAAAATTATTATGATGGTAAAAACATTGAGTCGTAACAAGTTGCAAGAAAGTTATTCTCTGCTAAAACATATATTTCTTCTAATTTTTAATTTTCGTAAGATTTTCTTTAAGATTTCTTTAAAACGTAACTACCACCTTAACAAACACAAATAGCAAAAGTTATAAACAGTATTAAAAATTAAAATACTCACTGCCATAAATATGCACCATCTTGTTTTAAAATTCACGATTTTAGAAATAATATAAATCACCTTAACTATATTTTTGTTAAAAGGTATATTAAATATCCCAAAATTAGGAAAATTAACCTAAGGTAATATTTAATTCAATGTCACAGATATATTATCTAGTCTAGTTTCAAATAATAAAATATTTTCTTTTGTTTATACATCTGTGTTTAAAGGATACTGAGTTTTATCCAAAATAAAAATAGGGACAAATTTTCTTTTTGGAATCATACATTGGTGTATTATATCACTGCGCACCGTGTCGCTCTCTCCGCAGTACAGTGTTCATTCTTCTGGCATACCTCTTAACTCTTATATTATTTTAACATGTCTGTCACATAACAGTCCACGATTCTGTATTCGCTTTACACCCATCGACGAATATCGGAAATTCTATTGGTCCTTGGGTCCACCATCTCATTTTCTTGCCATATTCTTTGCTATTTCTCCATAATTGGTTCTATAATCATGTTTTTTTACTTCAAGTGTTTAATGAGCTGCCTTATCTTCACCCCTACTGAATGACCTTAACGACTTCCACTGACATCGCTCTCGGGGTCTCAAGAATTCTTGTTGTCCTTAACTCTTTTCAAGATGGAGTCTTTCCACATAGAATATCTCTATTAAATGGCAAGGATTTCCTATCGTCTTCCAAATTTTGGATATAATGTACTATCCCCTATCTGTAATAAGTTTAAATATCTACCAGGCAGTGATATGTCAGAATTTCGGCCATATTAGCAATGGGGCGGCAGATCCTAGACAACAACCTGGGATGTGATGGTTTAAAAAGCATGTCCTTAGACTACCTGATGCTTTACCACGGGTCCGTATGTGATCGGGTCAGAGTGTTTAGCCTGTCAATTTTTTCTCACTATGCGCCTAAGCCACTGTTTTCAGTAACTTCATCTAAGTAGCATGTCAGAATTGAATTCAAACCGGGCTCTCCTATGATTAGGCAATGATATATCGCTAAATACCCTCCTGTCAACTCTTAGTTTAATTTCCGTGACAATGTTCAAAAATATTTATTTCCATTTACCATTTTTTAAAATTACAAATTTCTCTTAGTAAACGTACAACTGGCATTTTAAAAAGGAACACTCGTGACATGAGACCCATTAAATACTTTATTGGCAGAGACCACTTATCCTCTTTGAAAAAGAAAACTGCCTGTCTTAGCAGTTTATTTTGCATGTTTTCTTAAGTTAAAAGAAAAACAAGAGTTTAGCGGAAAGCGCTCAAGCCATTATCAATTAGTTTTTTTGCTTTTAAATGGTCTTTTATAAGTTTTGAGAAATTAACTTTGTGTAAACGACAGCTTAAATTATTTTAGGGAAACATTAGTTTTCCTACTAGAAATAATAACTGCTACACGTTGTATGTAGCTTGTATCATATCATAGTATTAATAATTCCTTCTGTTTCTTCGACTGATTTATGATTCAAGTGTTTTCACTTTAATAGCGGTAGAAATAACTATTAGTTTAGAGAATGGCGACCAAGATTTTTATATATAAGAGCTTGCCTGAAATTATAAAAACCATGTATACATTTATGGCATTCGACCTGAAAATATGATGCTTAACTCAGAGTGATTTTAACAAAAAAATATAGCATCAAAAATTAGTCATAAGAACTTGACTTATATATGCCAAAATAGAAGTAAAAAATCGGTAAATTCGCTTTTATCCGGAAGTTATTTTTAAGGATTTTCACCCCACAGAAATAACAGTTTATATTGCATACAGTTATTCCGTACTAATTATAAACATATTAAACACAAATATAATACTTTACGATAACATATCTAATGTAAGACTAACCCTAAAGGGTGGGCCTATCGACATTATCTATAGTGAGAATCTTTCGAAATACTCTGTGCTTATCTCGGAGGTACGCTGACGTGTAGGATAACGTATTTGTTTACTCTTAGCTGAAGGTACACAAAGGTGTATGGTACGAAGGGTGATTCTTAACAGCCGTGGCCGACACCGTCACACTGCCTCCCTCTTAATTCTGATCGCCTTCATTTTGCTTCTAGGGTTTTTCTGTGTCCAATAAATCAAGTTAATAATCCTCTTAAATTATTCGGTATGATTCTATTGAGTATTGAGACAATTTCGGACACAGCCCTTTTTTTCTTGTGGGCTTGTACAACCAAACCAAGTTATTTTTATGGAAACCAGTTGAGTTAGCCCTAATGTCACATTTGGTCTTTATCTATTTTGTTTTCGTTAATGCTTTTCCGTGTTACCTCACGAATTTCAAGAGAGCGTCTCTGAATTTCATCCGCATAACCATTTAATTTCTTTCTTCAACTGGCAATCCAATAATCCCAACATTAAGTCGCAGGGCAGTCGTAATCGTATTTCCCTTCCAAATACACTTCTGGCAGGACTTTGACCCATGAAATCATGAACACTGGTTCTATAAGTTATCAGAAATAAGGGTAGGTATTCGTACCAGTCGCGCTGATTTCTGGAAACAATTTGGGAGAGATGTTTAATGGAAAAATTTAAGTACACATATTTCTTAGGTTATTTTGAAATATTAATTTAATATATTTTCCTTTATATAGGGTGCCGCGTTTTGCTTCGGCTAAAATAAAATTTCTTATTTTAAATAGGACACCCTATATATTATTACAAATTAAGATAGTGCGCTTTAAGACGAGTTCAACGATACTTAACAGTATGGGTCTGTGATGCAATGTTTTGAATCTATTTACTCACTCACCGTTTCAGACTTATTGAAGATCATCCTCAGCATGTAACTTATTTTTTCTTTAAAAAACTTTCAATTTTTGTAATTTAACAAATAACATTTATATACTATTATTTTTTATCGAAAATACTTTTTTCACCTTTGGCCTTTATATTATTAACTAGGATCAGAAAATGCTGAAAACTTTAAATTTTCATATGATATTTTGTAATCAGCTGCATATATAAAAAACTTTAAATTGGTTTTAGGACTAACATTATCCTTTCAGAAAACCTTTTAAAAATGTTTTATATTAGTTTATATTTTTTTATTTTTATAAAAAAACTAAATTAGTGTAAACTATTAATTTAAGAATAAACATCTGTAAAATAATAAACATATAAAAAATTATTCATGTTTCATCTTCATGAGCAACACATGAGGTAAATTTCTAGCTTTTATCAGTTCTTATAGTTTTTGTTAAAAAGTAATTAATAGGGGGAATATAAAATTTTTTTAAAACAATTTAGCTAACTTTATATGATTATTTGATATTCTCATCGAAGACCATTAAAATATAAAATTTTACTATTCAGCTTAATGATTAAAGCTTAACTATACATACAAGAGTAGTTTTTTCGTACTATATCAGTAGACTGAATGATATTAATCTAGAAATAATACAAAATCACTTTATTGACAATTTTTATAGTTAAATTTATTAACAGAGTTTAATTCTAAAGAAAATAGTTACGTCATATCCATTAGTTCTACCACTTCCTCTGGAAGATCTTGCTTTTTACTGATACAATTAGATCGCAAATTTGTAATTAAAGGATCAGAAGCTAAAAGAAGATATTTAAATACATCTTCGTTGCTGGCTTTTCGTGAAATTTTTTTCGAGTGGTTTTCTCTGTAGGATCTCATAAGTTTATGATTAGCTTCTTGAGCTTCCTCACTTAATTGTCCGATAGGTAACGGTGCTTCTTGTATAATATCCGCTCCGTGAATTAATAACTTAGTGAACAGATACTGGGATGTAGAACCATCCATACAGGTTAATGAATTGTTCGGCAACTTCTAAGCAATATCTTCTAAATTTTTCTATGTTTATATTTTCGCCGCAAGCAACCGTTTTTAAAATAACGCCGAAACTATTAATAAGTTCTTCATTCAGACCTGTTATTTCTGAGGAGAGCTTTGGGTTAGCGTTCCCTGTTTAATAACGTCGACCAATAGACCAGTTTGAATTCTAAAACTATTCTGTATTTCAATCTTTCGTTCACTTTTCAGAGTTTTCTGTTCAGTAGTTTTAGCTGACCAAGACTTAAAAGGTAAATTGTAAGCAATGTGCAACAAGCACTCAAAACACCGAATCCACAAATGCAGGGGCGAAATTCCATAAGAAAGATTATTTTTGTTGATTGTTTTTTTTGTTACGAGATCTAAATTGCTCATCTCCTTTGGTGACGAATTACATAAAAAACATCTCATTGAGGATTTGGTATCAGTCATAATATTAATAATTTTTCTATCGATCATAGTAAAGGACAAAACATGACTTACTGTAATGTCTTTGTAAGTAGTGGGTAACAATTCAGCAATTTCTTGCTGAATTTCAGCAACAATTTTTTTTACCAAAATATCATCTTTGGCAAAGTGAAATTGTATAGGTCTATAATACCTTGTACAAGATGGATGCTCATTTTTCCAAAGAACAAAGTCATTGTCATTTCATCAACTACATATAAAAACGTTATTATCAGACTCGTTATTATTCAAAGTCATATTGTATTGTGCCTGATCAGATGCCCCATCACAGCCCCACTTAGAAAATAAAACCCAATTTTTATTTTGCAAACTCGGCTTATTCAATGTTTCGATTAATCTAGTGGTAGTTTGATTTATAACTAACTGCATTTTTACCTTGACAAACGATTCGGTTATTTCAATTGTGTCTTTTGCAGGGTAACAATCTAACTTCGCTTTTTGGATTTGATAATAACTGGGAAAATTTTCTGAATTACTTGGAATTATGTTATATTGGTATTTTGATTGTTATTTTTTTCATTATTTAAAACTGAAAATGTTTTTTGTAACTACATCTCATGATTACGTAAAAATCTGTTATATGTTCTGTTGGACTGCTGCCACTTGATTGATAACGAATGACAATATTTTTACAACTTTACTGTTAACTGTTTAATACTACATTCATTTCTTGTATTAAAAGCATCAACTAAATAATTTGATAATCTTTGAGAATTATTAAAATTAATATTATTATCCCGTAAATATATAAACAAAGATTGATTTGTTAAATTATTTAAATACGTATTTTAAACAGTTTAACAAAAAGCTAATAATACTTGTATTATCTAAAAGAGGACAACACTACCCTGTTTAAACCGCTTGAGATAAAAAATTGAATTTTGGTAAACAGGTTGATTGTAAGTTGTAGAACTTGGGTAAGAAAAGATTTTTCAAGAATCAAATACCAAGGGGGTGAACCGCCCTTAAGTAAAGCAATATTTTTTATTTAAAAAACAAGACGCTATTTGGAAAAACGCTTGAACAGTGTATTTTATTTTATTTTAGTACTCATTTCAAAATTTTTTTCATTTATACAGGGTGTTTTAAAAAATCAGATCCCGATGAATTACGATCCTGTTCAAACCGCTTGGCGTATAGAGGTGCAATAAGAAAGGCTTTTTAAAACTGAAATTTCAGGGTTGTGAAAAAGCCTTTTAATTACTACAACATTTTTTATTTAAAAAACACTCAGTTTTTCAGGAAAACGCTTGAACACTTGTATTTTGTATAACATTATTTTCTATTTTAGGATATTTTAAAAATAATAGGTGTTAAAAAAAGGATCAATAAGGCAATTTAAATACATCTTTATATCTCACTCGTTATAGCCATACGCGGGCGAAGCCCCCCCGGATACCCGTTAGTTAAATAATAATTTACAACACTTTTGAAAGAGTTGATTAAAATAAGTCTTTTTACAACTGTCTTTTATGTGGCATATTCCGGCAGCATATTTTGGGGAATTTATTAGCTGCACGTATTTTTTGTAACAGCTTTGGATTTCCCCGATGTAAACACAGAAAAGTTGTGACGGCTAAATCTAACTCACCACTAGCTCGTTAGAAGCAAACGTTGTACATTAAGCAGATTTAAAATATGCATAAAATGTGGTGTATTTATGTTGTGTGAGTTTTATTTTAGATATAAAAAAAATGTTGGTAAACTTTCGATGAATTTGAAAAATTACAAATGAATATTCGCCCCTATAAAAATTCATCTTATTTTAACTAAATTTTAATTATTTTCTTTTAGGACAGGGGGCAGGTTAGGACAGCATTTTATACTGAATTTAACACGTTAACTTATACATTTATTAGCCACCATATTTGACTATTTTGCAAGATTGAATAAATTAAAATCATTAGGAACTCGAGAAAAATCACATAATTAAATCATTCATCATTACTTTCCCTGAAGGGGGCAGATTGGGGCAGCATTTTATTATGTGTTTATTAAGTGGACATGTTGGTCTTAGTTTTGTGGAATGCTTTGGATAAATATATGATAATTAAGAATTAATTTTTGCTTGCAATGTAAATTCACTTATTTGACATTTATGGTCATAGAGAAAACGTCAAACAGTCTAAGCAATTTAAAGTTGTTTAAAACCACAAATCAATCCTCTCAAAACACAATATAATGATAAAGTTAATTTTAATTTTAAAAAATCAGAATATGAACTGCCTAGAATTTGTCATAAAAATTTTACTATTCTGTACAATTCTAAAACACCCCAACTTTCATAGCCCTAAAAACATATTTCCCAGAAATATTTTTAAAAAATAAAAAATTAAGTATACAGATACATACCTTAAAATTTCAAAAATGTTATTACTTTATTATTATTATAATTTTCACATATTGCCAAATGTCCAAAGATTAATACAGGCTCGTTCCAGAGTGCGCCGTGGACCCCCCTGGCTACGTGCCTCTCCAAGATCTCACACTTTGTCTATGCTCTCTTCCTATTGTTCCTTGACATGATCTATTTCTTTCTTGACAAGATCTATGTCTTCCTTGATATTCTCTTGTTTAATTTTGAACTGTTCTTGACATGACTCTGCTAAAGTCTTTTGACGTTCCAAATACGATAGCAAACTGAAAAGTAACGGATCTTGTCTGGTTTGAAAATAGAATTTTGTAGAAAGTCTTCGAAAATTTACAATGTGGTCAAAATCAGGGGAATGGTTACGTCCGGAAGGCGTATTACTATTCTCTACTATTATGCATAGTAATGGGGGTTTGCCAATCTTTACTAAAACTCACCCTACTACTTAAACCGACATACTGTAAATCGCAGTAAACAATACCTATATTTTACAGGCACCAGTCAGAGGTAATGTTCACTGCGAACAGCATCTAAATGAATTTTTGAGGGGAAGACTGAATTGACGAGTTAAAGTTCTACGCCAATATTTAACGTTTACATTATACTCTTCTTTGCATTTGCTCTAATATCACAAGTATCTTTACTGGACAAGCTTAGGAAGTAATTAAAAAAATAAAATGTTGATGAAATTCATAGAGTGCTCCAAATTTTTTTGATGAAATCTCACAGTTTTAAAACACTCGGTAAAACTGAAAAATGAACTCAAACTTATCTCTTACTATACTGTATTGTTCGTCATAAAAATTCCATTCCTTTATTTTATGAAAAAAATGCATTGTTTGTTTATACCGACTGAATCAAAATTGTTGGATTTCACAAAAAAAATTAAGCACTCTATAAATTGCAGGGACGATAATAGCAGTGTTAGATGATCTTCAATCAATATTTCACAATCACATCCAAAGCTTAGCATGCGACTTGGAATTTACATATTGTCTGAAAAGTTTTTTCCTAAATTCCGTTGTCGTTTTCTATTTATCCCTAACTTCATATTTGATGGTCTTCCTGACTGAATTCGTTTAGCTTCAGAAGTAAGGTTATTTTTACGTCTGCTAAGCGATCCAGAGAATATGAGGTTTTTGAGGTCTGGGGACCCTAATACGTGAGAATATGGAGGGTGATTTTTTCGGGAATACAATGCTTCCCTTTAGGAGAGAAGTAGTACCTATATTTATTGTTTCCCATGAATTGAAAATTCTGTATTTCCTAAAATTTACTTACTGAAGTGCAAACATTGAATCCACTTTTTAATAGCTATTTTTTATTGTGTTTCTGTTAATTTTTTTGGATACAATATCAATGGTTCCATTGCATTCATTATTTCGCATTCGAACGTCCTATCGTTTCCTTTCATCAACATTATAAAATGCGTGATAATATTTAAATGCCCTAAATATATCTTTGTGGAGTTGGGTAGTGTAATGCACAATCCAATTGCTGGATGTCTTCATACTAAATTCCGCAACCCAGCTATTACAACAAACGCTATTTTCAATGATTTTATCTATTTTTCTAAAACCATAAACATGCTTCAAACCCACTTCCAGTTAAATTGAGCTGTTGAAGTTTTGAATAGGAAGAATCAGACATATCAACTAAAATGTCATTGTATTTCATTTTTAACAAAATAATACCGCCAAATAAATGAAGAATCGAAACCACTCGCGAATCAAACCTCTTTCAGGGACTTTATTTTCCCCACTAAGAAATCGTCGAGACCTCCTAAGGCATTTGTTTCTTCTGTATTGCAAGTAAACATTGCCTCTGACTGGTGCCTGTAAAGCATAGTAGCCATGGTTTAATGCGATTCAGAGTATAGCGATTTAAGTAGTAGGCTGGATTCTAGTAAACATTGGCAATCTAAAACGCGCGTACAAGACCTTTATTTGCTGCAGTTGAGTATATATCTCACTTCCTACACTAATTGTTATTCACTTTATAACAAATATTTGTTTAACAAATAACACTAATTTTATTAAATACTCAGTACAATAATATTAATCAACTTTGCGTTAACACATCTAATATGAGTCTAAACCTAAAGGGTCAACGCCTCGGCATTATAGAATTTATAAGGTTGTTAACAAACGATTATAAGCATTTACAAACTGTGTTAACTCTATGTGGTGAAACTCGTTACAAGGGAAGTTCCGGTTAAAGGCGAATATGCCGATTTTTTTTCTTGTCCTCGAAGTACGTTTATTTGTCCATAATGACATCGACATCAAACACCCTATAAAAAATAGTAGGTAATAATAAGTCAAATTCTTTTAAAACAGTAGAGCCAACAGCCTGATAAAGATATTTACTTACGAGAAATATGTATCCCGCATTTTACTCCTAGAACTCAAGGATCATTTTATTAAGGAAAAAAATATATCAAAAACCTTTTTTTTTCTTGCGATTTTTATATTTTTTTTGTCTCAGATGCAATAAAAATCTTACTTAAACTGACATTGATATATTTGTTGAATGAGCAGTTTTTTACGCCATAGTAACCTTAAAAACCTTTCTTGTTTTGACAAAAAGCCAAAAGGGGTTTACGAAAACAATTATCCAATTGAATCCATCATCAACTGATGGCTGCCTTATCTCTTTGTATTTTCCCCTATTAAAAGTAACAAAAGATTACATATGATCGAATCAATATTTAGAATATCAATAAAATGGGAATGACAAACAAGTCCTGCTTCATGATGTGTCAAACAGTTTTTTATATAAGTCAAAACTTGTCAAAAATAAGGTTTAATCTATATGTATTTAAGAACTCCAAATTACGGTGAGGATGGTAGTAAATAAAATGCTCTACAGGCACAAAGTTTCATTACTGTCTCGGGGTTAAAGTTAATTAATCTCTTAATGAAACACTTTCTACCTTGGTTTGTAATATACTATTAAGCTTAAATTGGACAGTGCGAAACTCTCATCTGCTATATCTTATATTAATTTTTCTGTTATTAAAATATTTCGATGACGCAGTGTTGTCACATAGATATACAGAGGGTCATATACTTAGTGTTATTTTTTTGCAGGGTTAGCATACTCTCTTAAAAAAAGTCTGTACATGGATTTGCAATTTGTCCTTTAAGAAAATGTTAAGGAAGATATTCATCACAGGCCTTTTCATGTTCTGCTGGATCTCGGGACTAACTCTCGCACATACTTATGCTGTGTGCCTTAGTTGTTTTTCAGGCAATATATGAGATCTACAGTTTATCGTCGAATTTGAACGACGCCAATCGTAATGCGATTTTAGCGTATTACGCATGGAGCACGCTACCGCTTAAGCATCAGATAGAGAGCGAATTATATTTATATTTTTAACAAAGTCCGCCTGCGTTCGGAATCGAGGTCCCTGGGCATTAAAGGCAGAAACACAACCGTTAGCGCTACGCCACGCTATATTTTCTATATGGAAAGATCTATAATAAAATTTATTTCATATATCTATTATATATGTTTATGTGAACCTTTTCACTTAAAATAACCTTGAGAACTAAACCATGCACCATGAGTGTTAGAAGAATTTCATAAATCACGCCTATACAAATAAAGAAAACATTTTTTTCACACTTTTAGGCTTTCGGAATTATTATTATTTATGTATTTTAAATATGTTTTGATTATTGATGCAGAATATTACTATCAACAAATCTGCTCACATATCACGACCAAAAAACTAAGTAAGCCTTGTTTAATACTTCATTGCATATTTCTCAGTGTATATTCTAGTGGAAAAGGCTATATTCAGATTTTAAACTCTGAGTTCAGAGATTAATGACTGAATTTAAACTTTAAACTCTGAATTTAGAGATTAAAGTGTGGAATATCTGATTTCAGGATTTCAGTATGAATTATGAATGCAAGTTTCAATTCAGGGTTTAACGTCTGACTTAAAAAAAATTGTGTGTCCCTTCTAAGCATACAGGGTGACATAGTTTTAAATAATGTTTAGCCATATCTTACATTTTTCAATATTGCACTACTAGCTACTAGCTGAAAATTTTAGTCTACGACCACTGCGCTTGATGTTGGTTTGATCAGATTTGTACCTGATTTTGACCTCTCTTCTTTTTGCGTATGCTAAAAGTGCTTCTTCACTCTTATGCTAAGAAAGAGTTTCGCCTCTCCCATCTACGACTCACAAAACTCAAACTGAATTTTTTAAATGCATTCTTTTTTCTAATCAAATTCCTTTCACTTGGTTTCTATTTTTTAGCATAAGGAGCAGAATTGGCGAATACGAAAGTTCGTAGAAGCAGCTTTTATAAAAAGTAATTTGAGAATTTTCAATAAGCCAAAAGTTAATATCCCAAACACGCGGTGTTAGGGGTTTGACTACAAATATTTTAATAGGCGATAGTCTGGACAATTTTGAAAAAAGTTCCTATATACCATCAGTCAATTCTAAATAATTTTTGAAATATTACAGTTTAAAATGTTTAACTTTGGAGGTTTCTGTTAAGATCGTTACAACACGGCAACTTTGCTACGTTGTATATGGCTACACATCAACTGTATTTTGACAACAAACAAAAGAGTTTACGATATCGTTGAAGTACCGTGCAGGTGACAGGATACATGGATTAATTATGTGGCATAAAGGATAGTAATTTGGATGCATATCGTCGGCGCGTATAACGAAACTGAAACAATCTATTTGTCATTGTAACTAAACTAAAAATTAAATTTTTAACTCCACAAGACTAGAAAAAGTTATTTTAATTTATTTGACTTATTAAAAAATATCAACTTACCAAAAAATTAGCACAAATAACTCAAAAAAAGTATTATAAAAAATTAAAATAAATGCTCACTTTAAACACGGAAGCGCAGGTATCACAAAGCCAATTATGACTCATTTTTTTTAAATTTATTTCACAATATGTTATCTTCACGTGGTATTCTTCATTTGTAAACAATTTAAAAAGCAAACTACATATTTAAACTTGAACACTAAACGCTAAGTATTTGATTAAGAAAACAAGCCAACTGTTTGTTTTGCTGTCGTTCACTGAACATTGAACTGTGTTTCATCCCTTTTACAATAAATCACACTGCTGATTTTTGTAAGATCTTATTAGGGTAAAAATTGAGTTTTTATTGCCGTTCTTTTAGTCTTAATTTAAATTGTGAAAATATTTTAATTAAGAAAATCTTATGAATTACCTACAAATAATATCAAAAACTGTTTTACATAATAAAGTAAATAAAAGTATTAACTTTGTACTCAGAACTAGACAATATAAAATACCATGTAAAACTACAAGTGATTCAACAGAATGTTATTCTTTTTTGTAGTAAAAAAGTATTGATTTAGAATTTTAGCAAATGTTAACATTACCCGCCAACAAGACAATACTATAATTTTACCAAAACACATTGCATTTTTTCAAAAAAATCCGCTTTTTTTATATGGAAAGATCTATAATAAAATTCCTTTCATATATCTATTATCTATGTTTATGTGAACCTTTTCACTTAAAATAACCTTAAGAACCAAACCATGCACCATGAGTGTTAGAAGAATTTCATAAATCACGCCTATACAAATAAAGAAAACATTTTTATTCACACTTTTGGGCTTTCCGAATTATTGTATATTTCTCATTGTTTTCATGTTAAACCTAAACTATGTATTTTAATTATGTTTTGATTTCATTATTTTCACGTTAAACCGAAACTATGTATTTTAAATATGTTTTGATTATTGATGCAGAATATTACTATTAACAAATCTGCTCACATATCACGACCAAAAAAACTAAGCAAGCCTTGTTTAATACTTCATTGCCTATTTCTCAGTGTATATTCTAGTGGAAAAGTCTATTTTCTAAGATTTTAAACTCTGAATTCAGAGATTAATGCCTGAATTTAAACTTTAAACTCTGAATTTAGAGATTAAAGTCTGGAATATCTGATTTCAGAATTTAAGTATGAATTATGAGTGCAAGTTTCAATTCAGGGTTTAACGTCTGACTTAAAAAAAAATTGTGTGTCCCTTCTAAGCTTTCGTAGATTTCACTTTCGAAATTGCTATGAAATTTTTAATTAGGATACCGCACTTCTTCATTCACTTGAGATGGTAATTGTATATCTTCGTGTTTCGATGCGTTTCTCGTGTTTTTTTATTTAATTGCCTGACATGTAAAACTTTACGACACTTTGATAAGGTCTTTTCTTTGAAAAGTTTTATCCGTTCGGAAGTTTCATACTTACAAAACGTAGAATAAACTTTCTTTAGTTCGTTGTACTTCTATAGAAAAAATATATATTTTACCGCGCAGTTCGAAAAAAAAAATAAGTTCGGGATATATAGTTAGACTTTTCTAGCACTCTTAAGAGAATCAGCTCAAAATCACATACATAAGATTTCTGTCAAAACTAAAGTCGTTCAGAATTACAAGATTTATAAGGAATTGCTTATAAGTCGATAACTTGACGGGTTAGGCAGAAGTAAAGTCTTGCATTGATATACAGAGTGTCCAATAGAATCGATTTTCGGTCACTTTATTAAAAGATAACCACTAAGAGATTATATATACATATATATATATATATATATATATATATATATATATATATATATATAGGAGAAACAGAAATTTCAATTTCTGTGCGGTTCTTGGTCGTAAAAAGTTATACAAAACGAAACCAGTAACGGTAAGGATTACTCCTTCACCATTTTGTCGAGAATCGACCAAAACATGACGCTATGTTTGTTTCCAGGGCCAAGGTGCCAATCTGCTACCGTGGTATCTGCCTTGCCGGGGCAGATACCACATATATATATATATATATATATATATATATATATATATATATATATATATATATATATATATATATATATATATATGTATATATATGTATATATATATATATATATATATATATATATATATATATATATATATATATATATATATATATATATATATATATATATATATATATATATATATATATATACATATACAATATATATATATATATATATATATATATATATAAATACCGTAGAACGTAAATATGACATATATATAGTTTGGTGCGCGAATCTGAAGCTATGAAAAGAAGCAAGTATCTATGGACACGGTGCATTACTCATTCGCAACGCTTTTCCGGAAAAATGGAAAGTGAGGCAGCGTTGAAAATAATTTTATGAAGCTCAGAGGAAGCTAATGTTACTGATATATACATTTTAAGACAAACTCTTTGTATATATTGTTTTGGTCGCCGTCTCTAGTAAGCAAAGCAACAACGATAGAAATTAGTAAAAAAAAAGTAAACGAGTAAATCAATATTCATTCCAAAAATAATAATTTCAATATCATTATTTATTTATTTTTTTGGTTCAAGAATTTCATTTCCATAAAATTATTTTTCAAAATGGGTAAAAATGTTACTAGTGTCTTACAAAAATACAGGATCTTGCTACCACAAATTGCAGTTATTCTGCGATTCTACCTAACGTCTTTTGACATTTGCAGTAATTTCTTGTCGTGTGACTTCTTTGGCTACCATTGTGTTACATTTGGATTCAATGAAAACAGGATAATGGTCGAATCTCTCCAGATAGTGACACTTTCAAGTATAAAATGAAAAATAAAAATTAAATTTATATTACACTGTTCTTATTAGTCCTAAGGGATTGTAGCATTGTGATCATGAATGCAAGACTGTTTGTCATTATTTAACGTACATT
Organism: Kuschelorhynchus macadamiae; assembly: GCA_030620095.1. Taxonomy (NCBI): domain Eukaryota; kingdom Metazoa; phylum Arthropoda; class Insecta; order Coleoptera; family Curculionidae; genus Kuschelorhynchus; species Kuschelorhynchus macadamiae. The sequence goes on from JAUTXW010004723.1 coordinate 49,327, forward strand.
CTATAATTTTGTTTCCCTTCTGGGACCTGAAGTGAATTTTTAAATAAGAACTTTCAATTTTTCTTTATTTACGTTTTAATCAAGGTTAAAATTCTTTAATTATCCGCGATATTATTTTTAAATTCAAATAAAAAAATTGGCGAACTATAATAGGCATTTGGTTTGTTTTGCTTAGCTGACCATATCATAGAGAACTACGTAAATTTCGCTTATTTCTAAGAGAGGTTTGATTAGTGGTGTAATTAAAGAAAATATCATTTAAGAGAGAAACTGCCATTTTTTTTCTAAAATTCTTTTGTGTAAATATGTATGGAGAAGAAAAATAGGAGCAATTTTTTTAATGTGTTGATCTAGTTATTTTAAAAACTATAATAGCTACAAAATAATTTTATTTCATATTTTGATTAAAACTGAATTATTCTGATAATAATTTTTAAAAGGGTCTAGAAGTAATCAAATTACATGCATATTTTATTGTACCACATTACTTATATTTCTAGGTTTTTATAATGGAATAACAATCGAAATTAATATCATAGGCTGACAAATAACAAAGAAATTTTTAGATTATAAAAAAATCATATATAGATTTTACTCAGAATTTCCCTCGTCTTTCTTTTTAACAAAGGAGGACTTTCGGAATTTCCCTCTTAATGAACCCTTCCATTCATTAAAGGGGAATGAAAGATAACATAGTTTGTATATGTACTGTACATATTATTAAACTATTATTAAATCCATGGTTTACCATCAATGATAAAAGGATTGATGCGTAACGAGGGAAGTTCTGGGTAAGTTTACCAATTTAACCAAATTTATCGCCTTACCCGATTGATTTCAAATTTTGGTCAGAAATTAAAGGTCATATAGAGTAACATTCTACTCAAAATCCATTAAGGCGAAAGAAAATGGCCGCCTAATCAAATGCTAAAAAATTATTACTAGAAACTACTCCAATTTACATCAAATTTTGCATAAAAATCAATTATTATGTAGGAATCAACTGGTAAAATTCTAGTACGATTCCAAGAGGACGAAACAAAATGGCGGGTTAATAAAATATTTAAAAATCTGTAGGAAAAAATTGCTTAATGGATTGATTTTAAATTTTATATCACCATTAATCGGGGTATAGTGATGAAGTGGTTCAATTATGGTACGAGTTCAAGATATCGGAACAAAATGGCAGCCAAATAGAAAGTTTGTAATCGTGAAAAAATGACCCTCCCAGGTTTTACATATCTTAACGTTTTAGTGTCCCTAAATGACAAAAAGCATGTTTTATCAATTCCTTCGGTTTATCTGCCAGCTTGTGGCATAACTTAAAAACTACTTACCCGATTGACCTCAAATTTTAGTGAGAAATTTAGGGTCATATGGCAATAACCTGGTAATATTTTGGTAAAACGTGGCGAAAGAAGTGAAAAGGCTATTGAAAAGTTTTTACCAAAAACTAATTATTCAATTTATCTTAAATTTGGCACTAAAATCAAGTTTTACCTAGGAATCAACTGGTAACATTTTGGTATGAATCGGTAATCGCAAAACAAAATGGCAGCCTAATAAAATGTAAAAAAAATCCTAAGAAATTTAGTTTATTAGATTAATTTCAAAATTTGTGGAAGCACTAAGTGTGATATACAAATATAAAATCTTAAAAAAATCAACGTAAAAATATTCTTATTCAATTGACTAAAATTTTGCAAAAAAATTAAATGTGATAATGAGTATGTGGCGAACTAAATTGTGTCACTTCACTATACCTAATAAAAGGAAATCTTCATAACGACGGAAGTTCCATGTAAAAAAATTACCGATTTTTTTGTTATTTCATTAAACATTTTAATAAGCCGTCATATTGGATTCGATACAATATTTTCCCAATTTCTTTTTATGTCACACTTGTTTTTTGGCCAAAATCTTAAAAAAATTAAATAAGTTGTTGTACTATGTTGAATTTTACTAAAATATTACTAGTTTAATTTGCACCTCACGTCTAATTTTTCTGCAAAATTCAAAGCCAATCGATTAAGTAGTTTTTCCAATCTAATTTTTAAACAGTTTATTATGCCGTCATTTTATTGCACATTATCAGATTTGTATCAAAATTTTACCAGTTGATCCTTACATTCTTGATTTGCGTGCAAAAATCTAAGTTATTAAAATAAGTAGTTCTTTGCATCGATTTTTAAACGTTTTATTAGACAGCTATTTTATTTCGCCATATTGTATTAGCAACAAAGTCTCACCAGTACATCCTTATGTAACAGTTGATTTATGTGCTATTTGAAAATAACTCGAATAAATAGTTTTTTTACAGTGATTTATTAAACATTTTATTAGGCTGTCATTTTGTTCTATATTAATGGATTAGTATGAAAGTTTCATAAATTTGTCCTTGCTTTAGACTTGATTTTTGCGCAAAATTTCAAATTAATATAGCAAGATGTTTTATCAGATTAATTTTTTTAAATTTTATTAGGCCACAGTTTTTTACCCTCATCTTAAAATTGTACAAAAATTCCAGTACCAACTCATATAAGAATAAGTAATTTTATTCAGAACGGTTTTTTAAATATTCTATTTGTCTCAGTTTTTAGATAGATCGACGGAGATAGCTAAACATGTATTCACCATCCAGGGATCGTTGGAGAGTGTTTATTTCGCGATTATAATACTTCCCTCTTACGAGGGAGAAAAGAATGACATTTGTTATTATAAGTGGGGTATTGTTGCTTGGCCAACTCAATAAAATACGTCATATTACTGTAATTCCTCAATTTTCTACCCGAATTTGAAAATCTATAAAGGACATTTAGAAAATTTTAGAGTTTATTAAAACGTAAATAAAAATTATAGAATTTGAAATATGAATCACTTTCGGTTTAAACATGATAGCATGGTAGAATAAAATATGCAAGTATTTTGGTGATTTATGGTTAATGTTCAAAAATGTTTTAAAATAATTACTAAAAATTAGGTTGGATAAAATTATCAAATTATAGCGCATTCGCGCCTTAGTGTAAGAAATGGTATGGTATACTTAATGTAGGATATTATAGTATTTAAGGAAGGTAGTTTGACCAGCACTATGCCCCAGACAGAGTCGTCTTAACCAAACCCCTAAAAAAGCCTATAGTTATTTTGCCGGCTGTGGGAATTGAAGCCACAACCTCTGGAGTAGTAGTCCAACGTTATACGGGCCGCGCAGCCGGTTACCCTTTATTGCTATCTTAGTATTTAAAATAAAAATGGGGCAAACATTAAAAAATGTTCTCTTGATTGGGCAGTTTTTATTTTAAATGACATTTAGTTTAGATACCCCACTACGGGGATAGTTATGTCATTGCCATGTGAGCACATATCTCCACCATTTTGTATCCAACTTTAAAAATCTAGCAGAGGTTATTTAGAGAATTTTAAGGTTTATTAAAATACCAATTAAATAACCAAATAACAATTTCCCGTTCCTATTTAAAAATTTAAAGATCCACTTTCAGGTAAAAGCAAAGTAAGGAAAATTTTTAAATATGGGCTAAAATTTGATAAACAGTGTTCAATACAAAACCATAAAGTTGCAAACTGATATTAAAAAAAAACAAATAAGGATTGTGGTCATATATGAGGAAAAAGTACAATTGTGTTTTTTGAAATGCCTTTTCTAAATTTTTAAAAGACTTCTTCTTCCTATAATTTTGCGCACGTTAACAAACCAATTTTCTGCACTTTTAATAAATAAACAAAGGGAGAAAACTGAGACATGATGTTTTCCAATACAGAGATATTTCTACCTAGTCGTAGTAATAATTTACTTTGATTAACTTATCAGTCTATGATAGAAAAGATAAAAAAGGGTCGCTTATTTTGAGGTAAGGTGAAATGTTTAATTTTGACGTATTATTGCGACCATTTGCAAGTTATGTTGGATATGAAATCGCAAATTTTTTTATTTTACGAGCTTTTGCAAAATATGACGTCTCACATTCTTTTCAATGTGAAAATTTCGTTTTAATGCCAAAGGTGATTTAGTTTTCGCACTGTGCTACAGTGTTAGTAGTAGTTTTTATTAAAAAAATTGGTTTAACCCTGGATTTCTGCAAATTTAGAATTAAAAAGAATCACCGATTGGGTCACGTGGCTAAGTGGCCAATCATATTCTGCAGGCCGTTTAGTTCTCGCTCCGTCCGTTAATCAGCCTTTTCTAATATATCGGAATATTAGCAATGGTTTTATTTATTACTATTTGTTTGTATATGCTTTAATAATAGCTTTATTGACAAATTTGGTGCTAATCCGAGACTAATCCACTTAACGGCTTCAAATATTGAATAAAAGAGAAGAAAGTTTGGTTAAAAAAAATTTTTAGCTCCTTTTATTATAGATACACTTTTTACATCTCCAAACTGATATTAAAAAAAAAACAAATAAGAATTGTGGTCATATATGATGAAAAAGTACAATTGTGTTTTTTGAAATGCCTTTTCTAAATTTTTAAAAGGCTCCTTCTTCCTAGAATTTTGCCCACGTTAACAAACCAATTTTCTGCACATTTAATAAACAAACAAAGGGAGAAAACTGAGAAATGATGTTTTCCAATACAGAGATATTTCTACTAGTCGTAGTAATAATTTACTTTGATTAACTTATCAGTCTATGATAGAAAAGATAAAAAGGGTCGCTTATTTTAAGGTACGGTGCGACCATTTGCAAGTTATTTTGGATATAAAATCGCAAATTTTTTTATTTTACGAGCTTTTGCAAAATATGACGTCTCACATTCACAACCACCCGGAAATGGACGAGTGGTGGAAATATCATGAATTTAAAGAGACCGGTAGCTAGAAGTCTACCAATGTCGCTGAACGATACACAGAGAAATTACTTAGAAACAAAATTAAAATTGCCAATACCATTCAAAAATTATCACACGAAAAATCAACATCAACCGGATACCTTACCTTCATCTTCTGACTTCAACAATAAGCATTTAAATATACTAGGCATAAACATAACCAACTTTTTAAAGTGGAAACAACCATGGCAGAACACATATATTGTCTGCTCCAGATAGATGGAATAAGTGACAGGGAAAATGGCTTTAGGAAATTTCTAGGAAGTTGGACATCCCCCTTGAACAATTCAACAAAAATCTAGGAAAATGATATACCAGGAACTAATTCATAATTCTTTTAGTAGTTTAGTGTTGGCAAAACCAATAAATTGCAACCGCTAATATGCTATGTTCAAATAAAGATACGATATATTCCTGAATATTTTGAAAACAAAACAAAATGATTTGACCTAAAATTAGAAAAGCTAAGCATACTGTACAAAGTGTTATATGATGAATTATGAATAAAACGTTTGAGTATGTAAGATGCAACTAATATAAAAGTCTTGACATCGTAAAGGTTTTATTTACTTGTAAACCTATTAGGTGGTCCGATAAAACAGCTCACTGCTGCCAATATTGTTGCCGTAAGACAAACATTGTTTTCTTCCATATGAGTCCGTGATAATTTAAAAGCAAATTTCCAGTATTTATATTGTATATATATATATATATATATATATATATATATATATATATATATATATATATATATATATATTTAGTGCATTTTTTGTACAGGACCATTTTTTATAATTGTGAGTTTGCTTTAAACTTAGTTATGACAGGTGAATACTTTTTGAAGCTTCGAACTGAGAACGCCGAAGTCACCGAGCGGTGCAAATAAAATATTTTCATAATTAAAATGGGGGACACGAAAGAAAATCGGGCGGTTCTTAAAATAAAGGTTCAAAGTCTTAAGCAAGCGGAAAAGTAAAATTTGTGTACGCAAATAAATTTTATGTTATTTTATTTTTTGTAATAGTTTGCCGCTTTACCTATAAATTGCGCCAGCTAAGCGGTACGTGAAATTAATCGAAGATTTAGTAAATTTCGCACTGGTCCACTCGTAATTGGAATGTGCCTAGAATCTCTGTGCACTTGCTTCTAAAGGTTCTGGCTATTTTCAGTGGCACCTATACATTTCGAGCATTTGTTTTCATTTCTATATAAATGCGTTGCGTTGAATTTGATTTATTATTTCGAAGTAACGATGGCGAGCAAAAGAGGAAAAACAATTCGAAGCGGTGCGCGTGAAGTTATTGCGAGCGTTCTAGAGGCCTGTACTAGAGAAGCTGAAAATAATAGTTTGACTATTCCATTTCAAAATCGAACGGTATAAAACCTTAAATCGGCTTTTACGATCAAATGGTTTTGTTTGGCGCAAGTGCCAAAATAAACGAAAATTGCTCATTGAGAGACCAAATGATGTGGCGGGTGAAATATCTGTCAACTGTAAGGCAATATAGGCAAGAAGGACGCAATATTGTGTATCTAGCCGAAACCTGGGTAGATAATTATATGACAGTGAACAAATGCTGGCAAAGTGAAAGTGTTACAGGTGTTGTTCAGGGAATCCTCTTTAGTAGTCACTTTATTATAGTTCATGCTGGTTTAGAAGCCGGATTTGTTCCAGGTGCTGCTTTAGTTTTTCGCTCGGGACTAACTACTGGAGACTATCATGGACAGATGAATAGAGATAATTTTGAAAAGTGGTTGCTCGAGAAGCTTCTACCTAACATTCCTCCCAAATCAGTCGTGGTAATGGATAATGCGTCTTATCATTCTCACGTATAAGATAAAGTGCCAACTAAATACTCTACAAAAGCTCATATGATACCGTGGCTTAAATCGAACAATCTTGTATGTGATCCAACATGGAGAAAATATCAATTATATGAAGTAATATCAGCCAACAAGACTAAAGAGAAAAAGTATAAAATTGACGGTATTTTACGTAACCTCGGTCATACACCTTTAAGGCTGCCTCCATACATGTGCGATCTCAACTCTATTAAACTTGCATGGGCAGGAGTAAAAAAATATATTCGAGAGCGCAACACCGGTGAACTTTCAATTAAAGATTTAAATAAAATAACATTAGAAGCGATTGACTCAATATCGGTTGAAAATTGGAAATCGTATTTTAAACATGTTCGTTCTATTGAAGATAAATATGACAATATTGAAACGGTTATTGATGATTTAGTTATCACACTGGGATCTTCAAGTAGTGACGACGAAACCTCATCTTTTCAGAGGAAGACAACGATTTAGAAGGAATCGAACCATTAGAATCACAGCCGTCAACCTCAAAAATGGCTTAGTTTTTTTTTCATATATTTTGTAAAATTGTTCATAAAGTAGCTGACAATAAACTGCTTCAAAATAATTAATTTTCTGTTCAATACCGGGTGTCAAAAAATATCTAATATTGCAATTAATATTTGAAAAACTACAGAACTCATATTTTTCCAAAATTAACATATCATTGTAGTTACAGTAGGGGAGCCAGCACTGATTCCAGTGAACAAGATTTATCAAAATATTAACTTATGCAGTTCGACTTTGGGCTATTCGGGTACGCCAAAAGTGACAGTTTGTCTCCCTCTGTCATATTACTTTGTACAGGGGGCGTCATTGTGAAGTACTATACAGGGCGTTTCCTAATTGCGTGCTAATGTTAAAGGGGGGTGATTCTTGGACCTTTTTAAGAAAAAAGTTTAATATGAACCTAAAAGTCTTAACTTTGGAGATACAGGGTTTTAAAAAAACATTTTTTTTAAATCCTAATTCTGATGCTATTATAGATAAATAACTGTGTGATATACGTCTTTTATGCATAAAAGGACATTTTTTATTAACAATCAATTTTTGCAATTTCTACTAGTGGCGTGTATATGTAAAAAATCTGGGTAAATCCGTATGTAATGCATAGAAGACGTGTATCAAATTGCATGCAGTTATGTACAATAGCATCGGAATTGGGATGAAAAAGATATGTTTTTTTTTTTAAACTTTACAATCCCGTGTCTCAAAAGTTAAGACTTTTAAAACATAAAAACACCCCCTTTAACATCAGCACGCAATTAGGAAACGCCCTGTATAGTACTTCACAATGATGGCCCCTGTATAAAATAATATGACAAACAAGACGGCCACTTTTGGCATACCAGAGTAGCCCAAAGTCGAACTGCATAAATTAAAATTTTGATAAATCTCGTTCACTGGATCTGATGCTGGCTGCCCTTGTCAAATCTGGACTTGTAAATCGTGTATCACTATAATGGGTAGTCCAATAATAGTGGACGTAGGCAGTAGCCCGGGAACCATTAATGACAGAACTCAAGAAAAAATATATTTATAGGTAAATCGATCAAGAAAAATCTAAATTAAATCATTTTAAAATTCGAAAGTTCGCCGTTTTTGCAACACAAAAGAGATACAGAAGTGCGGTACACGTAAGAAAACAGACAAATATAGATAAAGGTTCATTAAGCATAGTTACATTTTTTAATTATCTGAAGTACGTATAGTCAAAAAGGAGTGCCATATTATTTAAAGAACGACGGGACACCACCGGTTTAAAGAGATTTCTTGGCCGACCTTCCTAAACCGATTGACTCCTTCCGGTTTTCTTTCGTGCCCCGCACTTTAAAAATTAGATCCTTTTGTAGTGTAGATCTAAAGGACTTTCCCCCAGTGGCAAATATGGACATTATTAGTTTGCTAGTTGTTCATTTTATGTATATCCAAGTTCAAGTTAGTGCAATATGTGTGTTTTATATTTTGTAGTACACCCAGTACATATATTTTTTTACAAATAAAAATATGTATTAATAAAATGAAACCTTTACACTTTACTACACTTAATTTTACTTATGTCTAGAAAAAATTTAAATATATACTTGCACTCTAAAACGGGATTATACCGTTGAGCCCCTAAAAAAAATAGTTAGATTTTGTTCTCATCTTATTTTTTAGTGAAGTTATCGAAAAACTCCTGAGTTTGGAATTTCCATCCTTTATAATAAATCATATTAAATTTAAAAACTTTTGTCCTGAATGCATAACAAGATCTTCCTTCATTCGGTCATAGGTTTTGCCGAGAGATGCTTTTTGGTAAATCTTAATTTTAAGTAAGTAATATCCCTGTGCATGGTTACTTTAGCTTCATTTATGCATGAAAAAAATTCTTCCAAAACTGGAGACCACATATCAATATCATAGTAGTATTAATCTACAAAGCATACATTCTTAGTTCCTAAAGTATGTAATAAAATTCCACATAAGATGAATTCGTAAGTTTAAGATAAACTGTAAAAAATATGTATTACTCGTATAATGAATTTAAGAATTATAAGTCTTTTAAGTAGCATTAACTCGCTTTCCCAAACAAAAAATAATAATTGCAGAGCTGCATAGTGGTAAACATTATTTAAAAAATCTCTTTCAAGATGGTACATACAGATACTGCTAATTATTTAAGTCCCATTAATATGGGAAAAACATAGAAAAATAGTACTGCATTGAAAATATAATTTTTTCAAACAACCATTAGAGATATCTTTGATCACAATCTCCATTGAGAATCATAATAATTGTTAATTAGCTAGATTAATTTTAGTTTTTTAATAAGTACTTAATATGAAATGTTTTGCACAAACTTGGGTCTAATTTAATTTAGTAGTAAGTGAATCCTCTCCTTATCGCAGTAATACACTTCAGCCGCTTCGACGAAAGTTTATTCAATTGTTTTTTATATGTAAAATTGGAAATTTTTCGATTTTAAAAATAAAGTTATATTATCTCTCATCCCTCTACTTCCACAATTTGCAATACAACAAAAAAAGGCATTTTAAGGTAAAAGATGAAAATAAATATCAAAAGTCACATATACTTCTGTATAAAAATTCGAGTTGTTTGTCCTACGACCTTCAAAAACAGCTGATCGGTGACGTTCAAGTGGTAGATCGTCAGAGTTTTATTTCATTATAGATTACTAATGGGCTTAAGATAAGATAGAAACACCAGTAAAATGTCATATTTAACATCCCATGAGTATATAAAGGAACTATATAGTAATAAGCTTCGATAAACAAAGAACTATGTAAGTTGAAACCGTACTCTACAAGTTCAAATATCGTCAAAAGTGTTAAATAAATGGTTTACAAGAAAAGAGAGTAAATATGTTAATCATAATTCAGAAACCAGAATAACGAAATATTTGTATGTAATCAAAAAATTGGTAAATATATCACACATTCTAAATAAATAAATATAAATCCTATTACACTCCTGATCATGAAATTAACGATAGGTAAGTATATAAAGTCAAAAAATGTTTGACAGAATGGTGAGGTTAAGAAATTCACTATTTAACTGGCTAAGGTTTGTAACTCCATAGTGCATTCATAAACTAAATATTACAATATACGTATTCTTTTTGTAATTTTTTTTAGGATAATAAACGTGCTTATTATTATTAATTATAATAAATTTCATGAAAATAAATATTGCACCCGTATCTATAGCCGATTAGACATAGCGCAACAAGTTAATGCAGATGTATAGATAGTACATCCGATTATTGATTATTTTCTGTTTTTTTAATGGTAACTAATTAAAACATGTTTAGCCAAAAATTAATTTATTATTTCTTGCTAATGACGAGTGAAGTTCAAGGCATTTAAATTTATAATCGCCTTATATAAAAATGTGCGTTAGCTAACCGGAATCGTTTAGCGAGGCCATCTATTTTAGTAGGACAAAACTAGTTTTCAAAAACAATATATTTTTTTACAAAAATAGCTGATATCCAATTTATTATTAAATTCTGCGTAAATACAAGAATATGAAAGTTGGCCCTTTTGTCATGACTTTGGTTGTAATAAAACAGGGTTCTTGTACTCACAATAATCTTTTAGATATCTTACTTACTAAAAATGTAAAAGTCCATCCATAGAAAATGCAGCTGTACTTTCTCCAACAAGAGCGTTACAACTATCAAGATTTAATTAATTTATATTTTACAGCCATGCATAACTTTTCAGAATAGTGGTCAAAAAAAGTTTTTTTTTTTAAATATAATGGTTAGAGAACAGAAACAGTATCCTTCAAGGAAGTACAAAAAATATATAAGATTCTTTATTTAGTTTAGAGTCTAACCTTTTTAGAGAGTTTTAAAGTCAGCCTAGATAGTTCTTTATTTATTGGATTGAAGCAGCTCAATTCAGTTTATCGTACAATTCCGACAGTTTTTTATGCACATGTATTTTATGGTTAACTACAGCTGATGTGGAGAGCTACATATTACAATTATAGCTAACAATTCATTCTAAAAATTGAACAAACCGTACATTGTAAATGAAAATCTGTGAACTGTATAGGGCTAAAAATCGAACCGGCATGGCATGGCAATGGCAATAGAAAATACGACAAATGTTTTATATCACAAAATATGAACGGACGAATTCTAGCGCATCGATGAAAATTAACGGGGTCTACCACGCTATTTTTTGTTAGCCTTAATTTTGATTATTGATATTGAGATTAAATAGACTATAGGTTTGATGAAGCCCTTGGGTCGTTTTGCAAGTCTTAGAAATATGGCTGTTTGTTTCCAACATGATAATTAGTAATTTTTCTCGTTTTATTTTGGTTTTCTATGGAAATGGAATGTTACCGGCTTTTTAAACAATTATGTCACCAGTTCATCCTGTTTCACCCGTGAAATTTGCGGAAAAAAACATTTAATTAAGCTGCCATTTTATTTTGATATATATGATTGCCAAATTTTACTAGTTCATCGTGCTTCACACTTGATGGCTGTGCAAAATTTCAACCCACCTGGATAATTGATTTTTTAATATTGTTATGCTAAATATTCTATGATGCCGCCATTTACCAGTTTATCTTTATAACCCACTTGATTTTTGTGAAAAATTTGAAAACAATGGATGATTTTTTAACATTTTATTAGGTTGCAATTTTGTTCAGCTATCTTGGATTTATACCAAAATTTTATCAGTTCATTATCACAACTAATTTTTCTACAAATTTTTAGGTAAAGGAACTCTTAAAATAATACAACAGCTTGTTTGGACGAAAGGTTGTTTATTAATTTAAATCGATCGCCTACGTTTCCTTCCTTGTCTTCATCAGAGCTAAAAAACAACAAAGAACACATCAGCTATTGTACACATATATAAATGACAATTTTACGCAAAAAAAACAACAGTTGATATTAAAAAAATGTACATACCTATAATGTATAGTAAAATAAATAGAAATAAAGAATGTAAAATAAAATAATTACTTATTTCACTCAGATCTTAAAATTAACTGTACATGGATTAATGTACAGTTTATACTAAAACAAATAGAAATAATACAAATAAAAGAATTACTTATGTAATATAGATTTAAAAATTTTACGAATATAAGGGAATAGCAATGTAACCTACCTAAAATTGTTTTGTTTTAGTTTTTTCCCGAAATGTTATGTTAATATTAACTTCTGCTGAAGTCTTTCTTATGACATTATACCAATAGTTTTATAGTATTCCTTGAGATTTTTTTATTAATGTTTATTTGGACTGTTAGGCAAAGTCACATAAGCTTTAAAGAATAAACGAAATCGCGAATTTCTTAAAGAATTATGACAAAGAAGTCTAAAATCCTTTATCTATATTATAAAAGTAGTATTACTTAGGTAATTTTTTGGTATTGTAGTATAAAACAGTGCAAATAGTAACGCATTTTAATAAACAGAAACATAATTTATTTAATATCTTTTACATTAAATTCTTAGTTCATCTTACTCAAGAATACATGCTGATATTGTACTATAAATAAACTAAATAATTAATGAATACCTAACTTGAGGGGAGTAATCAGGCTTAAATTATAAAATATTTTGCGTGCCTTGATAGCTCCCGAAAAAAAATACTTACATGGCATGTGACAAGCGGCTAATGAAGGGCAGACGCAGTAGGCAGAGTGAACATATAAACCAGAGCAGATAGAGGATAATATAAGAAAGCTTATAGTTAATTTAAAAACAATGGAGTGAAATAGTTTTTATTTTGCTGGATAAAACTCTTAAGGTGTTTTTTCAAATTTTTATTATTTTCTAAAATTATTTTTTTTAAGTGATTGGGCAACATATTAAACATTCTGGGAGCAAGATACGTAATAAACCTAGAGCAAAAAGAATTATGAGAGATAGGCACAATAAAATTTTCATTAACATTGGTTCATGTTAGATAGATATGAGATTTCATTGAATATGCAGTGTTTATTTTATTAATGTATGTAAGACATGATAAGGTGTAAAGATTACGAATATTGAGAATATTATTTAAGTTATATAAAAGAGAAGTCGGATACCTTCGACGTTTATGTAAAATTATTTTTAAAACATTATTTTGACAAGTTGCTAAATTTTTTAGGTGTGAGTCATATAAGCCTCCCCAAACAATAATGCAGTATCTTAGAATTGATTCAACCAACGAGTTATAAGGTATCAAAATAAGATTTTTACTTAAACTATCCCTAAGCTGAAAGAACTTATAAAACATTTTTCTAATTTTTGTAGTTAAATAATTTGTGTGTTCATTCCATTTTAAATGTTTATCAACAATGACACCTAGATATTTAATTTTGGGTACCTTGTTTATTTTGAGACAGTTACAGTTTACATTTTTTTTATCACATTGCAATGAATGGACTTTTAAAAATTCTGTTAGTGGTTGATCGACATTTGTTGGGGAAAAGGTCATAAAGTAGGTTTTTTTAATATTGAGACTTAATTTACTAGCATTAAGCCATTCGTGAACAGTACCAAGACCCGTCTCTGCATGTCGGTATGTCTCCTCCCAAGTTTCGGCTGCAAATAGTAGTGCTGTATCGTCTGCATATGATACAACCTTGCAGTCTTGTATTAGATTTCCAATTTTATTAATATATATGAGAAAGAGTATTGGCCCTAACACTGTTCCCTGTGGTACCCCGGTAGATATTATAGCACTTTCACTAAAAGTATCGTTTATTTTTACTTTCTGTTTCCTACCCGTTAAATAATTCTTTATAAGAAGCAGAGGACCACCACGTATACCTATTTCTTCTAATCTTTCAAAAAGTATATTGTGTGCTACTGTGTCAAAGGCTTTAGTGAGATCTAGAAACACCGCTAGAGCCTTTTGTCTATTTTTATTGTGATCAAATATTCCGCTAATTAACTCAAAAACTGCATCTTCCGTTGATTTATTATTTCTAAAACCGAATTGTCTAATAAATAAGAGTTTATTTTTTTCCAGATAATCGACTAACCTTAGTTTAAGACATTTCTCAAAAAGTTTAGCAAAGTTATTAATTACTGAGATAGGTCGATAATTTGTTAATAGTGTTTGATCATCTGTTTTAAAACCTGGTGTAACTATTGACGTTTTCCAAGCCCCAGGTATATTAAATGATTCAAGACATAAGTTATATAAATATAGCAAAGGTTGTATAAGAAATACGTGCATCTGCTGTATAAAATCAACAGTGAGTCCATCTTCTCCAGGAGAAGAATACTTTTTTAGTGACTTTATGTGTTTGATCTGCTCAATAGGTTTTAAAAATATTGATTTTTTATTTACCTTGTTTGGGTTCGGATGAATATGTCTTTTCGTATTTAGATTTTGGTCAATATTTTTTGAATTTGTGCTCCTATATTTATAAAAAAATTATTAAACATATCAGCAATGTCTGCTTCCTTATGAAAGTAGGTATTGTGCTCAAAAATGCAGAAGTTTTTTGATTTGTTATTTTTTTTACTATCAGTTATTTCATTCACTATTCCCCAAATTTTTTTGTAATCATTCTTTGCATATGATATTTTATTTTTGTAGAATGTGTTTTTAGTTGATTTTATAATCCTGTTTAATGAGTTTCGATATTTTTTATATTTGTCTAATAAGGCTAGAGAGTAATTTTTATTTAGCTGTTTTTTTAACTGATCTCGATATCTAATTGAATTTACAATTCCTTGTGTTATCCACGGTTTTCTCATTCTATTTTCGCTGTTTATTTTTTTAAAATATGTACATTTACTTATAAATAAAATTATTCTATTTACTGTTAGTTCTGCCGAACTATTACTATATACGTCCTGCCAACGTTCCTCCTTCAATAGGTCGCTCAGTTTTTTATAATCTACTTGTTTCTTAATTTGCACCTTAATTATTTCATCGCGTATGTCTATATTTTGTATGCATAAACCAATAGTGTAGTGGTCTGTTAAACAAGTTTTTATAATAAATGGTTTTATAGTTCTTATTTTGTCTTGGAAATTTTTAGTTTTAAGAAATAAATGGTCGATTGTAGTAGAAGATATTTCATTTTCTCGCGTCGGTTTATTTATGCATGAAAAGTAACCATTTTGTGCTAAAATATTTAAGTATTTGTTAACATTGTTATCGAATTCATTCATTATATTTATGTTTAGGTCTCCTACAAAAATTTCTGTGTCCCGGGGAGTTAAGTTATCAAAATATTTATCGATATCCTCTAGGAATGTATCCATATTTGTTGACGGTGATCTGTAGCAAGCTGTTATGCTATAAGTCTCACTACATAACTCAAAACAACACCTTAGCAAATTTGTTTCACTGAGTTTATAAAGTTTACTCTGCACAGAAATTTTATCATTTACATATATTATCATCCCATCGTTCTTATTTTTAAAAGAGTTGTTATGAAATGTTGTAAATCCTTCAATTTTAAAATAATTTGTATCTTCTGATAATATTATAAAACTAATACAGCTTAAATTAATTTGATTTAAATATATTGTCAGTTCTTCAAAATTTTTTTGTAAACTTCTTATATTCAAATGGAGAATGTTTAAATTACGTTTATTTGAGAAATACTACTACTAAACAAGATAACAAGATGTATTGTTTTCTATTTTCTAAATCTCGAAATAGCAGATTGAGCTTTAATTTCTTGGATAACATTTTTTATAAAAGTAAAAAATACACAAGTACAAATAAACAAATGTTTAGAAAATTTCCACTATATTACAAATATTGACATCTGTGTCGACAACACTGTGTCTTCGTCAGAACATTATTTCAAACTAATATCCAAATACAAACTGTTTGACCTATCTATCTAAATGCTATATTTTATAATGGAACCCTCGACACGTTATCTATTGCCTAAGAATATACATTTAAAAATGGAGAAAAACCAAAGTTCAGCTGCTCGTTGAGCAAAATATTCGAGCTTTACGTCTACTTATTTCAAGAATTTCTAAATAGTTTAATCTTTTATTCCTGTTAACCATATGCAAAACTTTATAATCGTTATTAATATCATGTTTTTTTCTAAAAGATGTTCGGCATAATTTGAATCCGTTTTACCCTTAATATCAGAACTTTCGTGTTCTTTGATACGCGTTTGAAATTGTCTCCCTGTCTGTCCTATATATACTTTATTACATATACCATAACCTAATTCATATTGTTTTTTAAGTACCTACCTAGAGTGTGATTAGTTATAGGCTATTTTAGTATTATTTTTCTGAAAATACTAGGTCCTACGATAAAAAAAACTGATCCTGTAGTATGCGCATGGTAAAAAATTTTCCTTATAATGTCGATAACAACATAATAAAATATTAAAGAAAGTTTCACGGAGCTCAAAAATACGTTGAAGATGTATCATGTCCTTCCATTTGATTAGTTATAGTAGCAGATTTTTGTTCGGGCTCTTGTATATGGATAATATAAATTAAGGATTATACTCTTCCAACAAAACAGATTTTAGTAATACTGTAATTGAGAAAAGGAGAATTATTATCGGTTATGAAACTGAAACGAACGTAAATAAATGTTTATGTGTTTTTAAAGTTGGAAATTAAAGTCAATGAATGAATTAACGGCGAATTAAATTGAATCATTTTCGAAATGATAATAAAAAAAAACATATTTATATTAACATAAAAATGGGTGAATTAGCATTTAGCTACAGATAACACAGTTTAGTGTAATCCAATGCTGGTAAGATGTTGTATAGCCAGCGGATTAGTTGTTTCTGTGATTCCATTTTGTGCCTTGCCCTACATGGAACTCGCGTTTTAACTGAAACGGATCATTTCGCCTGCGCCATTACAGGACATGTTCCAGACCGGGATTATGATATCCTTGTTATGACGTTGGCGTAACGTGAAACAAAAATATATTATTATTTCTCTCAACGAGAGTCAGGAATCAGCAGAATTCAATGCCGGCCGTGGTATTAACCAGCGAAGTACTTGTTTCTGTTTTTTTATTTTGTGCTTTTGCACTACACGGGGCTGTCTAGTCTATAGATGTCTGATGGGCTCTAAAAAGAACGATTGTGGTTTGACTGAAATGGATCATCGAGGCTGCGCCATTGCAGGACATGTTCCAGGCAGAGATATTGGAATCACTGTTGTGACCTTGGTGTGACGTGAAACAAAAATATATTATCATTCCATTCTGTAAAAGACTACCAATTTGACAAAATATCACCACATGTTGTCTTTTTTAACGGGACATTCTGTATATTATATGTCCCTGAAATAAGTCTCTTCTGAACAATGTTGTTATTATTGGTAGGACTGTTAATTAAAACGCAAAAATTTAAAATATTGGCATATTATACTCGTATATCGTATTAAATACAGAACTGATCAAACTAGGGAATTCGACGGAATATCAAACTTAATTACATCGAAGCCAGTATTCAACAATGGTATGCGGTGAATATTAAATTTTGGCATTAAAAAATCGTTGTAGTGCAAAAATTATAAAAGCAATAACTGCTTTGGGTACTCAAAACAAGTGTTGAAATCAGGATGGTTCCTTCGCGGATGGGATACACGAGGTGAACAATTTGTAAGTCAAAATACGTTTTACAAAAAATATATATTTTGGAGAAAAAAACCTGTTAAATTTATTTGATAGGGATCTCATAAATATAAAAAAGCTTAACGAATTATTACATGAATGCAAACATGAACACCCATATGGAAGAAGTTCGGGTAGCACCAATTTTATTTTAAAAGCTCCATTCTTAAAGGTGAAGTTATGCGTGTACTTTATAGGTATTTTATACCAATTATCTAGAAAAAAAATTTAGACTTTTTTACAAAACTCAAACAAAATAATTCTGTAGCGCATTTCTTAAATTAGAGCAAGTATTTAAGTTTATAATAGGAATTAAATGAGCTTAAGATAGAGAAAAGTGAGGTGAAAATATAAAGATAATTTTCCTTTAATGGACACTATGACGATGTTTGGTTCTAATCTTAGGGTTTTATTTAGAAATTACGTTGACAATTAATTCAATATAAAAACTAAAAGAAAGGCAAATTGGAGAGCAAAGAAACATGAGATAATTTTTATATACAGGGTATGAAATAAGCGCAAAAATAGGAGTTTGAAAAACAAAAAAAAATGAAATTCTAAAGAAAGTGAATGGGTAAAAAAATGTCTAGTTTTTATATATTCACCATTAATTTTCTTAAAAGTCTATTTTTAAAAAACTTCTAAAGGCTTTTATATAAAGTGCATTCTTTTTTAAATCAATGAATAATATCTTTTTCGCCTAAAATTATAAATTAAAAGTTGTTCATATGTTATCCAAATCCACGCACACGCTGTATATAATATTGTATAATATAATTTATATTTAATTTAATTTGGGCAGTAAATGATGGACTAAATAAATCCTAAAAATAAATATTTCAATGAAGATAAAATAAATATTTCAATGAAGATAAAATAAAGGTATAAAAAGAAATCATTTCCTTGCCACTAGCCTATCATTAATTACAAGTAAAAATTCAGATTTCAAAGCAGAAATGAACGCGAATATTTCTTTATTTTATATCTACTCGAGATCGACGTGATACCGGAAAACCCTATAAAATAAAATTAATGAAGAATATCGTACTCGAGTAGTCACTTTAGAAGAATTGGTTAAATTAGAGAGCAATAAGGATTAAAGGAAATGTTTACAAGCCGACTGAAAAGAAATTTGTTGATGTTTTAAAATTGGTTTTAATCTAGATTTTTAATTATTAATTACCAGAAGCAAACTTCTGGTCTAGTGATATGTGAGTTAATTTGTTTTTAGTTCCATCGTAATAGGGATTTATGGTAATCGTGAAAAAATCATTCTCCAAAATATTTTCAGATTCCTTATTTCATGGAATTTTATTGCTGGTAGACATTTGGTAAAAGCATCGGCTAACTATTCAGCTCAATATTATAACATTTTTCTCAATTTGTTTTGTTGTAAAATGTTATTTTATATCGATATGTTTCGATTTTTTATGTTATACAGGATTGTTAACTATACTAATACAAGTGTGGTTATCTCCAAACAGGGGTATTGAATTATTAATTTCAATATTAATGCTATTAACTAGTGATTTGATCCAAAAAGCATCTTTGACTCATTCAAAAAGTGTCATATATTCAGCTTCTGTAGTTGATACAATACAATACAATATTTTGTTTCTTGGAATTCCAAGAAATGATACAATTTTCAAAAGCTTTAACAAAATATACAGATGTACTTTTTCTGTCGTATTCACAATTTCCCTAGTTTGAATCAACATAGCCAACAATTATATCATCATAATTACCTTTTGCCTACGACAACTTAAGTTCAACGGAGCTTTTGATATGTCGTAGAACCCTTTTTAAATATTTCTAAAGTTCTTTATTATTTTTTCTTGGTAACGGTTTAATATGTTCATTGGTATACGTAAATCTAGACCTGTGCAGAGTATAGCATACATCAGACACCCAATTCGATTTCAAGAGGGTGAGACATAATAGATTTCGGAGTTTAACGTAGTATAATTTAATTTTGTTGGAGGAGGACTATTTGCAGGTTTACCTTCACTTAAATTAAAATTAGAAAAAACAGTTTTTAGATAAGAACTTTCGCCTAATGAAATTGATATTTGAGTTCTTTTAATTATTATTTCTAAAAATAGTTTTACTTCATTTAGATAATTATTACACCATATTAAATTTTGTCATTAAATTGTGGTTTTGAGGATTGTTTTAAGCAACATAATGATTTATGTAATTTGCAAACTTCATCATTTTCCACTTGAATTCCCTCTGGTACTTTCATATAAATTTCCTCTGTAAGTATACCATTTAATAATGCTATTTTGACATGCATTTAATGTACTAATAAATCATATTTATTTGAAAACGCTAATAAAAATCTAAATGTTGTAATTTTAGCACCAGGGGCCAAAATTTCGTCATAATCAAGTAAATAGTAAAACCTATTGCTACCAGACGCGTTTCATATTATTATAGGGTGGCCGTTCTTATCAATTTTAATATTAAAAACTTATTTGCAATTAAAAATATTTGTATTAGTTAGCTTTTTAACTATTGAACAAGTTTTATTTTTTAAGAAAGAATTAATTTCTTCCTTGATATCAAGCTCCCACTGTTTCTGTTCATCCCTGTTTTTTGTCTCATTATACATATCAGGAATTTTTTAAAATTTTAAAAATTTTTACAAATGATAACACATTATTAAAGAAAGATATTGTTGTATATGCCATTATTGTAACAGCGAATTGTTGTTGTTTAATTATTTCACCACTCTTAATATAAGAATTTATGTCTGTAATTTTACCTACTTCGTGTTCTGCTAGAACACTTTATCAGTTCGTATCACCTCTGGTTGGTTGTCAAGTAATTTTACTAATTTATGCTCCGACGAAATTTCAAAGCACTAGTTTGGTACTTGTTTCTACTAGCTTGTTATTGCGTATTGGAATTATTAGTTCTAGGACAAGATATAGATTTAGTTAAGTGTTTAATTATTATTGATTTATTAGACTTATATTCTAATTTTTTGGGATTTGAAATTTTAAAGTTAATTTCGCCCAAAATAATATCACGTGTTACCAAAAAATTTTAATTTTCTACATTCCAAATTTTATATTTGGTTCGCATCCATTTTTTTTTGTTATGCCAGAAATCATATGGCATTCTTAATAGCTTAAGTACTTTGGTAGGAGTTATATTAATTAAATATATTGCGGTAACACCCCCTCATCTCAAAAAGATGTAGCTAGATTTACACAACTAATCAAGCTTCTAGCTTGTTCTATGAAAGAACGATTCATGCGTTCCGCTACACGATTTTGCTCTGGAGTTCGAAGTGTTAAGTTATACGTAATACCTTTTTGAACACAAAAACTTTTAAATTAATTTGATAAATTTTCGCCCCCATTATCACAATAAAGGTTTACTATATTACCATTAAAATGTGTAGAGCTTTTTCCTACAAAATCTTTAAATGTACCTAAGACTTCTGATAGCTAATAAATAAGTAACAGTATAATGAGTATACTATAGTCAATAAATATCGGACAATATTGCTTATTATCAACTATTATAGGTAAAATGGATCACAAATATCAGAATGAAAAATAAATAATGGTCTATCTATATGAATTTTTAAATTTTATTCAGCAAATGGTAACTTCGTTTACTTGCCAAAAATACAACCTTCACATATTGCTTCTTGGATGGGTTTGATATTTTTAATTAGAAAAATGTCTTCTACCATTTTAAAATGTCTTAGTTTTTCAAATTTTTCTTTAATAATGTAGTAGTTGTTGTAATATGGTAGTTGTTATTTATATAGAAAATGCCTAAGTTAACTGTAATATGAGGTAGTTTAAAAATTACTTTTGGGAGAATACTTGAGGACTTCCCTGATAAAATTATCTTTTCGGCCATTTACCTTCACGCTATCTGAATCAAAAATAATGGTCAGTTTACTTTGTCGCATCCGATATACCGACAGCAAATTATAGGGTTCCTTGGCGTAAAATAGGACATTTTCCAATGATCACTTATTTCCCAGAATTTTTCCTCGTTTAGTTGCAACAACACATGTTCCGATTTAGCTTACTGAAATTAGTGCATTAGCTATGATAAACACACATCATCTCTATTTACGATATGTCAACTGCACCTGAGTTCAAGATACATTTTATATCAGTTTTGGTTTTCTTGAACCTTCCTGGGTTACTTCTAATCATAAAAGCAAATTGTTGTCATTTATTTGTATTTGAAGTTTTAAGAGTTTGCTTATAACAATAGCAATCTTGTTTTACATGATTATTGCGGCCACAATGATTGTACTTGATGCTAAACAACTTTGGTTTTGAAAAGGGGTGAAAATCTAGGTTTTTGTAGT
Source organism: Kuschelorhynchus macadamiae (assembly GCA_030620095.1). Taxonomy (NCBI): domain Eukaryota; kingdom Metazoa; phylum Arthropoda; class Insecta; order Coleoptera; family Curculionidae; genus Kuschelorhynchus; species Kuschelorhynchus macadamiae. The sequence continues at coordinate 71,486 of JAUTXW010004723.1, forward strand.
TTAAATTTTTTTTGAAATTATTTACTTCTACTGAAATCTTGGCTTAAATTAAAGTTGTGTTCTTTAAGACTTAAAGACTTCATCAAGTTCATCCTTTTATGCTCTCGCGGCACTTAATTCTGGAACAATACCTTATAATGCTTTAATAAACCTTCCTCACGTGCCTATTTTAATATTAAGAGTTTTTTACGAAAGGCGAGTTGAGAAGCTAAGCTAAAATATTTTTGGTAATTAAAGTATGTTTTAGCCACTCTGTAGTAGAATCATCAAGGATTTCATTGTATATTACGTGTTTGACTTCTAGTTTCGCTAGTAACGAGTTAACGTGAAAATTCTATATTCCATACCACTCGCCGTTAAAAGATTCGATATGACGTTTACTCATTTTATTTTCCATATTAAAACTAAAAACTAATCACTAACAACCGGCTATTGAGTTTAAATTTGTATTGTCACTAAACACTATAATAAAGAAAGAAAACATGTAACACTGTGCCCATACCCTATTGGAAAAATAAGCGGAATAATGGGTTTAAATCAAACAACTTATAATTTGCCGATGTAGTATATTTGACGAACAGTAGAGTAGGACTAAAACATAGAGCAGATAAAGATATAGAGCAGACAGGTCGAAAGACCTGAAATTTACACGTAATTGGAGCAGTTTGTAGGATCCTCAAAGTTCCAGATTTTCACCATCCAGAAGTCTTGATTTCGTTCGCAACAAGAATTTCTACGATTGGAAGTCCAGATTTTCAGTTTCAACTGTTAATTGAGGATACAAGAACATCACAAGTTTCCAACAAGCTTTTTTGTAAGTTACCTTTCTTTCCTAAAGTGCTATTGCAATTTTGTGAATTGATCTTCTTTAATTATTAAGTCGTCTGTAAATTTTCATATGCAGAATTTTCAAACTAATTTTGGCTCTTTTTGTAAATTTTCATGACCAAAATTTTCAAATAGTTCTTCTGTTAATTTTTCATACGTACAAATTTTCAAATTTTTAATATTTTAATTTTTATTTTGCCCTAATTTTATGACTGATGTCTACTTAATTTTAGATACTACATATAATTAAAATATGACTGAAAGATTAAGAGCAACTACTCATGTTTCAAAATTATATAATTGCAATCCTAATCATTTAGAATATTTTGTCGATGCAATGGATGGATTTTATACACGTTATTATACTGGTGATGAATCACAAAAAGAGTTTGTATTAACTTCGATAAAAGCTAAACTAATTGGCAAAGCCGGAAATTTTCTTATGAGTCGACCTGACTTGAACATCATGGACAGACATTAAAACAGCTTTAAGACAAAAATTTGGTGACCGAATTTCTAGGCAAAATTTTCTCTACAAAAAACAAAAATAAGTCTATTTTAGAATTTATTAATAGACCTAAGATCTTAGTACACAGAATAACTTAAAAATGACATTCTTAATATTTGTTACAAGTAGTAAAAACTGCGTTTATTGAAGAAGCAGGACAAATGGCAGTTCAAGTTCTTATGGCAAATGTATCTGTAACCTAACTCTATCTACTAGCCATGTGTTGAATTTTACTATGCTTGAAAAGCAAATAAACTTTCAGCCTAGTCAAAATGTTAGCAATAATGACAAAGACACATACAAAAACCGTACAATTTCTCTATTTCTCTCTTTTCAGACAATGTCAAATTATTTTTTTTCCAAAATTAGAAATTTTAGCCCTCAACAAACACAATTTCCTAATCAATCTCATTCAATCTCACAGGCTTCCCCTTCATACCAAATCAAACCGTTATCCCTATGTTCATCAGCAAGAAGTTAATATACAAATATCCCAGTTGCTCGAATACAACATCATCAGTCGTATCGTAAGGCCAATGAGAAGACTATTGTTAATAGGAATCCTTTGCCTAATATTTCTGACATCCTAGATAAATTAGGTCGAGCACAATATTTCACGACAGATTATCTCGCATCGGAATTATATATAGATATAATTGATCGACAAATTAATTATTAAAGCACATAAAAAATCTAACATTACTATTCCAATGATTGATAAAAAACAACTTGAAATTCCAATCAAATAAATTCCTCCAGAATTCAAATTCCTTGGTCATGGCATCACACCGGAGGAAATAAAACCGAATCCCCGAAAAATAGAGACAAGAAAGAAATTGTCAATTCTAAAAAAAATCTTTCTTAGGCCTTATTTAGTCTTATTTAGGGCAACTCATAAAAAACTTTGCAAAAACTCACTAACCCGATGACAAATTGTTTAAAAGAAGATAGAAAAGTAATTCGCCACCCGAATTTGTTAAAAGTTTCTAGCTATGCAAAGAACTTCTTATAAACGACCCAATTCTCCAACCCGATTTTTCAAAACTGTTTCTTCAGACAGATGCATCTAATTATGCAATTGGAGCAGTTCTGTCTCCAGGTCCCGTAGGTAACTACCTATCTATCGCTTATAGTTCTCGTACGCTAAACCCTGCCGAAAGCAATGATTCAACAAATGAGAAAAAGCTATTGGCTATAGTTTGGGCAACGAAGTATTTTCGACCTTATTTGTTTTGTGTAAAAATCATTTTTTTTTCGGATTACAAACCATTAGAATGGTTAATGTCAATTAAAGAGCCAGAATCTAAACTTGGATGCTAGCGATTTGTACGTGGAAGAGCTAAATTATCGAATATATAATTTTTAATGGACTGTAATCAAGTTAGGATACAATTTGAGGATAATTAATTGATTCGACGAAGGTGACAAAATCAAAAAAATATGGCTTACCTGGTCGTCAAACTGGGGTTTGAGATGGGAGTTCACACCATTACATAGCAATTCGTCATCTTGGTTGCAACACTAGTTCATTATGTTTTCTTATACAAATTTACTTTTGCCGGCAGGCACACGGGAAAAGCAGAAAAATATTTAACTTTTAGTTTTGAGGTACCATGCTTGAGAGCGAAGAGAATTGGACGACCGTACCCTCGCACTTGTCCTTGTCGCATCTTCTCGGTTTTAGCCATATGCAATATGTGAAATTGTCACCAATAGAAACACGAGACTTTGCGCGCGATTGTTATTTTAAAAGAAAATCAATTTGCATTATTTATGTTTAGCATAAAATTAAATAATAACCACACATAATAATTATTTAAGAAAAAGAAAAAATAACTCTTCAATATATATAAAGACGAAACACGATTAAAATTAGCACAATTTGACTATGAAATTAGTTATAAGAAAAGCACCCGCGCCGCAAATACACATACCCGATGACAACCTAACGTTAGCCGATATTAGTCATTCCGAAGAAACCTTCGAAGATCTTTTAAAAACAACCTGCCTAATCTTCCACCAATACCGTGTGGCCATACACATCTAATATAATATTTAAAGCATTTGTAAAGGGTTAAAAGAACCTGACATTTTAGAGATACCAACATTTTACAAGTCGGCATTTTAGGAGCACCTACTTCTTAATACTTTTAAAAACCAAATCCTTTTCTGATACTCTAATAACAATTTTAATTAGAAAGAAACCCAATATAAACCCGAGGAATTACCGAAAACTACATCATTAAAAAGAAATTACTATTTTCCAAATTTTAGAAAAGACGTACTACAATACGTCAGTACGTGTGAGATTTGTGAAAAATCCAAATATGAAAGACAACCAAACAAAAGTAGTTATAATAGGGGAGCGCCTCATCCTCCTCCTCTTCCTCTCTCTCATGTCCCTCATTCTTAACTTCCTCCCCTTTTATTCTCATTCGCATCATATTTTTAATTTTTTCTCTTTGTTCTCCCACATTTGATTTTGCATTCTTAAGTCTTATAAATAGGTGCATCATGATCATTTTAGTATGCCGAGACACATTTACTAAGCTGTGCTCGAGTTGCGTAAAAAGTTATTTTTGAATTTTTCCATCAATTTTGTATAAAACAAAAAGAAAAAATGTGTCAAGTAATAAGTGAATTATGTGTAATCGCGAAAAATTAACTACAACTATCAGACAGTTAAAAGTTAAATATCTCAATTTCTTTGAAGTGATTTCGAAAGATGAATACACCAAGCTGTTTTATCCACTGAAACGAGATTATTTGGAAGCAATTGACTGTTGTGATGATTATTTAGAAGGAATTATAAGCCTTACTACGTTTTTCAATACATTTGGGAAATCATACTTTGTAGGAGAATTAAGCCACCTAATAGAATTTATAGGAGAAGATTGCCAATTTATACCTGCTATTATTGCAACCCAAAAGAGGTTTCAATTATACGAAGATAAAAAACAGGTATTATCAAAGAAAGTTAATCCTATTCGCAAGAGACGTCCCCCTACATATTTAAAATATTATGTTAAATAAATGAAATGGCTGAGTTGCTGATTGCAGTTAAATTATTAGAGGAGAAATTTAGTAATCTTTCAAAAACCTATTTCTCATATTGTATGGCAAGTGGTCCGGAGTGGATAGACTTTTATTGTAATCAATCTGAGGAATTCGTAAAGGCTGCCCTCTGTTGCAACAAATACATTGAAACATTAAATTTTTTTCAACTTATTCAAGATCTAAAAGATATTGGCTTTGGTTACTATTTAAAAGACTTGAATCAATTTATTGACGAGGATACTATTCTTCAAGAAATTGAAAAGGAATAATAAATTTAATAATATTTACAATGGAGCAAATGGTTACTGAATTGTATGAAGAGTTTATTATATCTGCTGCATACTTCCAATATTTATCAATTGTAAGCGAAGAAGACGCAGAAGCACAAGATTTGTCAGCATATGTTAATAATATAGATCGAATGAAACAATGTAAATTAGCCGCTAAATTTTGTAATGATTATTTAAAATATAAAAATGAGTATGAACTTTTAAATGAATTTAGAAAATTAGATTTAAGGTATCATATTAATTGTATTCAATCATGGTTGGTTAATGCAAAATAAAAAGGTAATTAAGTTTTTTTTTATATTTTTATTCATTCATAAAACAATTGTCATATAAAAATAACACATTTGTCAAAGCACACATACAAGGTGATTTTGAATGATAGAAGCATTTTGGTTCCATTAGCTTTAGCGCTGGTTGTTCATCTATTTCAATCACATGCTTTTTAGAATATTTCTGTATAAAATCCTTTTTTTCGCTTCCTTTTACAAAAACAAAATCTGCTTTCTTCGTAAGTGTTTCAATTATTTTTGGGAAATGATGTAATGGAGTAAATCCATTATTCCAATGTATACAATGATAATTTTTCGTTAACCATACCGCCTGCTTGTGACAATCAGGTGAAAGAAACTCCATTGGAAAAGGCTTTTTAAAAATGTAATGAGTCATTTCATAACCATCAAAAGCTGCAAGCTCTTTCGGTATAAATTTATTTTTTTCATCCTTGAATCCTTGAATATCTATAACCAATCTCATATTTTCAAAGCAGCAAATTTTTTAATGAGACTTTTTTTACTTGAATAATTTGCAATTTCTTCTTTCAGTTGATTAATTTTAAAAATAAATTTTTCAATTTGTAGTTGTAGTTTTGATGTCATGACTAAAACTAAAAGCTTTGGAAAATTTCTTTAAATTAAATCGAAATATGAAAATAGTGGGGATAAAGTTTATAATTGTTTCACAATTTTAGTAAGAGGGTTGTAGCTAAATAATTTGTCATGTAAAATAAGACAATAAGCAGAAGTATCTTTTTTAATTGCATTGTGTGTCTCAAATTCAATTCTCATTACTACGGATCCCGTTTGAATTGTTTCTTTTTGATGGGAGCAATCAATATGTGTAATAGGACTAATGTTTTTGAATTGTTCAGGATTAAAAATGGGTTCATTTGGAACACCATAGTAAGACTGTCTAAAGTTGGCAAACATTTCGTATAAAGCAGAAAATTTGTTTTCTTCGAAATTTAAGTACAAATCGTGATAAGGATATCTTTCAGAATTTAAATATACTCTAATATTTGACAAGGTAATATTGTCAAATTTACTCATATCTTTAAAAATTTTCCCTTTTCTGTTTTCTTGAAAGCCAATCACAACATGACGAGGAGCTTCTAGTTTACTAGTTGTTTTTACCGGCCATGTGTGACGGGTTGTTTCGGTTAGAGAAGAATATTCAACAAGTTCCCAACTCCTGAATCCTATCAATATATCTTTATTTGATTCTAATATTTTTGATAGAGCAAGTTGTTGTGGCATATCAACTAGAATGTGAGGAACTTTCCAATAAATTTTATCGAAAGTAACCAATGGAGTGTCAGGAGCAGTAACAAGGTGTGCCGGATCTTCTTTGAAAATAATACCATCTAAATCATCAGTTGATCTAATAAGAACCAATTCCTGTTTCATATTCATAATAATTTTTCTGTAATCTTCAAAAAATCCTAAAAGCATTGTTAGTGGTATGGATACGGAGAATTTTCCATCATTATCAACTAAAATTGTATCACCTTCTTTCCGATGTGGAAACCAACCTGCATTTTCCAGTTTTAAACTTTCGTTGGTATTGTGAGAAAGGTAGCTTTTTAAGGTTGATGCTAATCCAACATTTCTTATTGAATCTATAGTAATTCCGTTTAGTTCATAGCGGATTTCTCTGAACAAAAAGGCTATACCATTGTTAATAAATAGCAATTCTTTCTTATATTTACCTTCTGTATTAGTTAATTTTCCTTCGATATAAAGTAAACTATCTGATGGTAGAGTGTAAGCATCGAGTTCATGAATTGGGATCCTTATTTCATCATTGTAATCGAATTTTGAAGAAATATATGGTTGATATGTGTGAAGCTCAGAACTGACGATGGAATTGTCTACATAAAGCTTTTCGTTTACGTTTAATATGTTCATTATTTTAAAACAGTGAAACCCAAGGATGTGAGAAATTTACGATTATCTCGTCTTAACTTGTTGGTGTTGGATTTGATACTGAACTGTTGTTTAGGCTTTTTCTTTTTATAAGTTTTTACTTTGTTGATAGTGGTAGGGGCAAGTCTCATCCCAAGGGCTCTATTATATCTAACAACCATTTTATATTTCACTTGTTTGTAAATGTAACCTTACTGTTATAGTTTCTCCTCTAAAACTGATAAGTTCTCCGTCTTGATCAACTATTTTAACTGTTATATTGTTAATTGCTTTGACGCTAACTGGAAAATACAAAATGGGCAAAGGAGATTCAACTATTTTATACCCTGGAGCTACAGTTGGATAAAACTGGTGAATAATATGAACAGGTTTACCATTATTGTAAGAACCGACACAATATTACAGTCAATACAAATAGCATTCACCTTAGTTATTTTTGCAACATTATCTGATTCTTCCTCTTTCATAGCTTCTAGTATCCTGCTATTAAAACCCAACATTTTTCCTATCGAATCTTCCTTGGTAAAATCAATTATTCTACTACACATTAAAAAAGTTTTTAGAGTATTAACATTTGCTTTTAAAAGAAAAAAAATTTTTTCATTCGGAAATAAATCTTCTATACTTTCTCTTATGTATGTTTCTATATCTGTAATGCCATAAGTTCCGTCGGGAATAACAATTACTTTATTATCTATATAAAATTTATTATATCCTTCTTTTATATTGGGGATAGTCATACACGTTTCAAAATCAGCTAAACCCAGGTAATATTATTTTTCATCCTCTAAATATATGGGCGGATTAAAATCAGCAGACAAAACAGAACTGTTTCCTGATATGGCAATTGTGGTAGACATTGCAGTTTATTTATGAATGAGATATGACAATAAATAATGAGTTTATATATTTTTTGCAAAAATTTTAGGGATAGTTGACCACAGTTATATGAATTAAATTTTTGTTTATTTTCATAAGTATAAAATACATCCACTTTGCCATTCGAATTAAAATATTTGAGAAGTTCAAAAGGTGGTTTTAAATTTCCATAACTATCAAAATATATTACATTTTTGTTATTTTTAATATAAGCAGTCCAATGAGATCCTTTATTTTGTTTTTTATCCAAATTTACAATACCACATTCTTTCAGATTAATTTTTTTTGGAAGTTCATCGAGCATAAAAACACCTCTAAAGCCAGTTATTTTTAACAGCTTTACATATTTAATAATATCATTGTTCGTAAGTGCTCTTTTTGGAAAACTTATTTTGAGTTTTTTTTTGTCTGATTGCTTTCATTTTGACGGATCCTCCTTTATAAGGTCTAATAAATAGTCCCTTTCCTTTATATGGTCTAATATATAATCCTTTGCCTTCTTTAGAAGCATTTTCCATTGCAATATTATGTCTATGTATTTCTTCTAGTTGCTGTTTAGCAGCTTTAGCATCATTTACTGCCTTAGCAATTCCTGCCGCGCCTCCACCTAGTGCACCCAGGGCGCCAAGAATGGGAAACAAAAGAGGTAGAAATCCTCCAATTTTTTTGGGTGTTCGAATGATGCGTTTTTTTCTCAATTTAAGTTTACCCCCTTTTATATTTTTTAATCCCAAACCGAACTTTCTTTTACCCTTCATTATTCCTGCAACACTTAAAGCTGCAATTTTTTCACCAATAGAAGAATCTTTAGCTTTTACCCTATCCCAGGCTTTTTTTTCTAATATTTGGTCAGATATGTGTCTTTTTAATAAATCTTCAGTCTGAGAGTAAGATATATCATGTTCTTTGCAAGCGGAATCCAATGGACTTATACCAACGTCACCTCTAGTTAATCTTTTTTCCAAGTTGGTGCCGGGACCACAATAAATATATCCTGGTATATGAACTTCGAAAGGTAGTTTACTAATTAATTTATTTACTAAACCAGAGCCTTTTCTATTACGTGTTTTAATAGTTTTTTTCAACTTATGGCGACCCACAGTCATTGAAGTTCTTTTTATACTAAAAGCACATTGACATTTTTCTGGTATAAATACTTTTACAGCTAAAAATATTTACTAGTGTGATTAAGAATGAGGATTAAAAAACAAAAATTCTCATTACCAGTAAATAATCATGACGAAAAAATTTTAAGTAAACAGTTGAGAAAGCTTGGTGACTTATTTTGCGGTGGTTCAAAAAGAGGGCTTATAGTTGGTTGCAGTGGTAGCGGTAAAACCAACGTTATGCTTACACTGCTCGAGCATCCTAATGGAATTAGGTTTTAAAATGTCTATGTTTATTCAAAGTCATTAGATCAACCAAAATATGAATATTTAAGAAAGTTGTTAAAACCTATGAAAGAAATTGGATACTTTGAATATGATAGCGATGAGAACATTATTTCACCTCATGAGATAAAGCCAAATTCCGTTATCATTTTTGATGATATTCCTTGTCATAATCAATCTATTATTAGGGACTATTTCACGCATGGAAGGCATAGAAACACCGATTGTTTTTTTATTTTTCAAGGATATTCCTCAATCCTTAAACGTCTAATTCGAGAAAATGCAAACTTATTAATTTTATTTAAACAGGACTGTTTGAGTTTAAAACATATATATAATGACCACTGTATATTGGATATGACATTTGATCAGTTTAAAAATATTTGTGCTAACTGTTGGATGGATCCATATGGCTTTCTTGTAATTGACAAAGATTGTGAAGTAAATCACGGCAGATATAGGAGTAAATTCGATTCCTTTATATATTTATAAAAGTAAAAAATTTGCAGTTTTATTTCATTTAAAACTTGTACAGCATGGATAAACATTTAGCTCGAGAATTAATAAGATCGAGACAAGCCGTGAAGCAGAAATATCAAAGCTTGAAATTAGCTACTTCTACTGCTCAGTCCGAATTAGAACAAACTTATAGACCAATAACACAACCACTTAAACAGCTTATTTCAAGTATTGGTAAATCCGAACCATTCGATTTAAAAGAAGAAAGAGTTTCAAAGTATGAAGATTTCAAAACACCTACAAAGCTTTATAAAACATCAACTCCGACGAAAAATATTCAGAAAACAGGAAAAACTCCGTCACTCCTTACAGAACTACCAACATTTTTAAATGACAGTAGTATCACTTCTTCCTCTCCTGTAGTACAACCATTGTCATCAACTGTTATAGCAGAAACTTCAGATCCTTCTAGTGACACAACAACAAATTTAAACTTGTCAGACATATTGGAACAAACTAGAAAAACAATTCAAACCTATGTTGGTACACCATCATATAAAGATTACTTAGCAGATTTTCATGAATTACCCAGATCATATATTGATGAGGGTGTGAAAGATACACAACATAAATTTGACCATTATTATGGAATAGTTCATGACCTCGAAACGGATAAGTTTTCTTTTGGTTTAACACAGATACCGGTAGAAATTATTGGAAAAGACATTAAAGTGGGAGGAATAACGTACACAGGCACGCCAGGTTTATACGAATTGCTTTTCAAAAAAGAACCGAAAGGTTATAAGAAGGAAGATTTAGATAATTACATGAACATTCTAGCTAAAACAAATGTATATCGTAGGAATTTTGATTCAAATGAACAAGTTCAAGGAAATACATCACACAAATATGTTACAATAATAGGACCATATTTACAAAGAAAGGGGATTACAAAGACAAAAACCTTGCCAAGATTAGTTACAGCATTTAACAAACCAAAACCTCCGTTTAGAACAACTAGAGCCAAATCTACAGGAAAGAGATTAATTTTGAAAACAAACAGATCAAATACAGACTATGTATACTGGAATAATGTAAACGAAATTGTTGATAGGCTACGTTTATTAATTTCATCAAGTGATGCGGGAAATAATGCTCATAATAACGAGATTATCTCTATTATTGAAGAATTAAGAGAAGATAAAGTAATACTATAAATAACAGCTATCAAATATAATCATATTTATTGTTTAATGAAAGCTCAACATGACAGTTGATAAATTTGGACGCCATATTTCAAAACAAAATCAAGAGAGAATAAGTGACATTAATAATTTAAAAAGGAGATTAGGTGAAAATGAAACAAATAATGAAATCTTTGCTAAAAAGCTTAAGGTTTTTGATGAAAATTTTTTAAAGTATGAAAACCAGATTAAAGGATGTTATACCTCAATTGAAAACGTTAATAAACAGTTGCTAACGCTAAATCAAATAAGTAAAGATTTGCAATTTTTAAATGAACATGTTAAAAAGGAAGACAAAAAATTAAGTGATGATATCAACAAAATTAATAAAATAATGGAAACAAATATAAGAGAAGTAATAATTGAAAAAGACAAGGAAAAAATTAAACAATTAAGAACTTTTATAAAAAGGTTAGATGATGAAAAAAAAGAAATCAAAATAGCATTCTTAACAGTAGAACAATTGACCGACTCACTTTGGAAGAAAATCAACAATATATTTCCTTGGAAAATATAGTGTCCAGTGAAATTAAGAAATTAGAACAAGAATTAAATAAAACAGAGGAGGAATTCAAAAATAGTGATAGTAGATCAACTACTTTCTTAACTGGAGAGATAAAAAAATCCTTTAAAGCGTTAGAAAAGGAGATTACTAAAATTAGTAAAATTTTAAATGAAAAAAGTTATACAATACAAATTGATAAATTGAATGAATGGGAAAAAACATATAAAAGTTATATTTCGAATTATTACAAAACATAGAAAGTGAACTTCCTTAAAATTGAATAAACAAGTTTGTTGTCATGACAACCGTTAAACAACAAGTCGTTAATGAATTACATAAACCTGCTAGAAAAAACTACAAACGCAGAAGGGTGGTAGTGAAAGGGTTAAATGATCTTTTTCAAGCTGATTTGGTTGAAATGTTACCCTATGCCAAATTTAATAAGGGATTTAAATATATCTTGATTACCATAAATGTATTTTCTAAGTATGTTTGGCCCGAACCGGTAAAATCTAAATCTGGAAAAGACGTAACAGCGGCAATGAAAAAAATATTAATCAGTGCAAAAACTCCACCAAAAAACTTGCAAACGGACAGAGGGAGAGAGTTTTTCAATGTAAATTTTCAAAATTTGATGCAACAATTTCGAATTAACCATTATAGCACGTTTTCCAATTTGAAAGCGAGTATAGTAGAAAGAGTGAACAGGACTTTAAAGAATAATATGTGGTAAATATTTAGCATTCAAGGAAATTACAAATGGTTTAATATATTAGCGGATATTGTAAAAGATTATAACAATACAAAACATTCTTCAATAGGAATGAAGCCAAAACAAGTAAATAAAACAAATGAAAATAGAATCTTGAAATCTGCATTTACTCATCCTAAAACGTTAGATATAAAATCTCCAAAGTTTAAAGTGGGTGATCACGTACGAATAAGCAAGCATCGAGAGGCATTTTCAAAAGGTTACACAACAAATTGGTCAAATGAGATATTCCACATTAAAGAAGTTAAGATGACAAACCCTTGGACATATTTAATTCAAGACGAAGATAATCAGGACATTCTGGGTGGTTTTTATGAGCAAGAATTACTAAAAGTAAAGCATACCGATGTGTATCTTATTGAGAAGATTTTGAGAAGGAAAGGAAACAAAGTTTATGTGAAATGGTTAGGACTTGATAAAAAATATAATACATGGATTGATAAAAAAATGTTGTTTAATTAAATTGAAATTAAATTTTAGTTAAATTTGTTTTATTTCTGTTCCTCACTTTATGCTTTAGCTGATACAAATTACAAAGTCTTAATGTGCTAATTAATTTCAAATAAAATTCACATTTACTAAACTAAAATTTTATTAAGTAAAACATCAAATACAATTTTTATTAAAACGTGTCAAATATATTTTATTTCTATGTTCCTCAGATAATATCGAATCTAGAATAAGTTTACAATCATTTATTCTTTTTTCAAAACGGAGTCTATCTAAGTACCACATCTGAAAGTTACTCCTACGGGCTTGTCTGTAAGCAAAGCTCCACTTCACTAACACATGCACCTTATTGTTCTCTTCCAGAAAAGATATTGTTTTCTTCGTAATATTTTCTTTTTGATCCATTTTCATTGTTTTCTTCGTAATATTTTCGTTTTGTTCCATTTTGCTTCAATTTGTTTTCCATTTGTTCAGGATATAAAGCAAGTAATTCCATCATAGTTGAAACATTTTCACTGTTAGGATTTTCTCTTGGACTTATTATATTATAAACATGCGTACACAAGTCGCCACAATCAGCTGAAATATTATTTTGAAATATTTTGAAATATGTATTGAATTCTTGCCTTTTAAAGTATAGATAATCTATAATCAATAATTTCCTTTAATCGCCACAAATTGTCCAAAGACTCTTGTCCTAAGTATATGAAGTGTGGGCCTTTTGTAATTTGTAGAACAGGGGTATCATTTATTTTCTGAACCTGCAGATGAATGTTGTTATATTCACACTGGTTTGATCAACTTGAGGAAAGTAGAAATTGTTTACAATAATTCCTTGATGAACACAAATGTCTTTCCAATTTTCTTCGGTTAGTGCGATTGAAAATCCAGTTTTTCCACCAATTACAATTTTTGGAGAAAAATCATTTAAACTAATGCCAACAAAAACAAATTTTGACAAAGAATTATTTAAAAAATAAATTTTTGAATTAAGAAGCGTTTTCAAAGGTTTATGAACCACGGCGTTGTTCATAATGACTAAACGAGACTGAAACATATTGTGTTATTCTTGTACTTAAATATTCTCATCCTCACTTTCTTTAAAGTTTCGATTAAAATGGATTAATGAAAAAATAGATTTCCAGTTTGAAATTTGTAATAAAGATAAATAATTAAAATGGTAATGTATAAAAATAATGCAAAGTTTAATGTAACACTAATGATGGAAAAGTAATAATTTTTGAATCCGTCATAATAATTGGTACAGTTGGGGGTTAAAATTTGTAACTGATTATTTTTAAACTCTAACCTTTCTATCCAATTTGTATCAAAAATAGATCGATTTGGATAATGATACAAAATTTTAAAAAATTGACTTGCATTTTCATTTCCATTTATTCGTTCCATCCAACTAATTGTACTATTGTTAATTAATCCAATTTTCATAAATTTACAATATTTACTTAGAGTGACGTCTGTTTTATTAGAAAAACATATTTCACACTGTGTTACGCCAGGGGGATGATGAACATAAAAAACATTTTGGAAAATAAAATAAAGAAGAATAAATTGAGATCTACTGATAGTCATTAAAACAAATTAATAATTATATTCCAAATTTATTAACATTAAGCAGATACTTTCACCACGAAGCAAAAGCAGTTGTAAAAAAATAACAATAAAATACTTAATTTAAATATATGTAAAAGTTCATAAATAAGGATATTAATAATACTATATAAAATGTGTAGCTTGAAGACTTATTTTGAATGGTTACAATTATTCGATTCCTATTTTTCCATAAACAGTTATTTAAATCACAATTCCTAGCAAATTTCTTATGCTCCACAATAGGATCATCATAACTTAACCAATCAAAAATTTCAATACCACAATAAAAACATTTACAAATATCATTGATTGAAGTATAGTAAAAGCCAGCTCCAGCTAACACTTCTGGTCTCAATTTTCCTTTCCATTTTTTAAAAGTGGAAAGTCGTTTTTCATATGTTTTAAAATAACTGTTATCAATTTCTTTGTCAAAAGTTTCTAAGCACATTTTGTGAAAGACTTATGAAGACTAACTTTGGTTTCAAAAACAACAAATTTAAATACCTTATAATATCTACATAAATATATCTAAATCTTCATGTTCTGCATTCCATTGATACAAAGCAATATCTTGGTGTCCCCAAGCTAATGGGAACTATAGGGAATTTTATACCTCTTATCATCTTCCGAACTCAAAGCCAATTTATTAATTAACTCTGTAAAAATTGTATGTTGTCTAGATCGAAAAACATACATTGAACAAAAGGTTTTAGAATGATTTTCAACAACATCTTTATAATGAATAAAATCCAACTGCTTTTTAATTGCACTTTTTTAACACCTTTTGCTTTTTTTGTTAAACTGTTTTCCGTTTTAATACAATATGCTTTGCTCCAGTACCAAAGAAAGCAGTAATGGGTTCACCAGCATATTCATCTTTGAATTTTCCTATAACCGACTTTGTAATAGGCATTTCATGAATATTATTAAATTCATAATTAGATGTGTCAAATTTGTGAACATTTTTTATCATGTCAGAATAAATATTTGGAGTTGTGACTTCTAAAATGAACGAATCGGTCTCGGTGTATAAAAGTGAAATATTTTCTTGATAAAGAGGTTTTAAAAAATTATAAAAGAAATCATACATGACAGTTTTAGATATATCTAATATTGAGAAGCCTACATATATTGGTTTATTGTAAGTAACTTGAATCTTTTGCATTTGAATAGCTACCAAGTTTTCAGAAAATATTGTTAAGTCCTTGAAATATGGTTTTGCAATTAAATTCTCAGCACCATCTTTTCTTCTATTTTTTTCCCACTCTGTAACAAGTCTTACGTCAATTCTCCTATCAACATTTTCCATAGTCTTGCCATAAATACTATTATTTGCCAACTTGTAAGTATTACGATCAAATTCATTCTTTGAATCATTTCTTAATCTTGAATTCAAGTCTATATATTTTTTCAACCAATCAGATTGAGAAAACTGTAAAACTCTATGAACTTTAGTTAACTTGAGTCCATGTTCCAAACATTGTTTTAATAATTGATAGTGAATAACATATTTTGATTTATCATTTAAATTGGGTATTAATTTTATGCATTTAGAATTTGGCGGTTTAAAGTTTTCTGGACAAAACGGAAAATCGTTATGATAGGAATGTAGACTTGTAGGATATTCTAAATCAACTTCTAAAACATATCCCTTATTAGATTTTTTAGAAATATTCATAATATTTAAATCATTGATTTCTTTATCTGTTAACCAAACAAAATCTCCCGTTGGAATGTGCTGTGACATTGCATAACCATACAAATTTGTTGCATCATAATAAATTTTGTATTTAGTTGGCTTTAAAGGATCAAAATTTAAAAGAAATGGGTTATTAGCTTCAGATTTTCTACAAATGCAAGAGCTCACACCACCGCGAACGCTTTTTTTGAAAAAGTGTATCATATCTGGATCAGTTAACAATTCTAACTCTATTCCAGTATAACGCAAACACGCCTCCCATTATAAACCTGGAAAAGTGTAAAAATGAGCTGGATCGAGCTTATATGTGGATAAACAAGTGCTTCTAAAATTTTCAAAAATATCTGCCAAAAGTAAAGTATCAGAGAGTAAGTAAACGTCGGAGTATTGACCAAGAGATTCACATTTAAACAATTGCCAAACCTTTACAGCTCTTTGGTATTCTGCATCACTGATGTGCTCATCCGTTAAAGTATTATAAAATTGGTCTTTCTGAGGTAAAGTTGTTTCTTCTAATTTTAAATAATCATCAATATAACTGTAAGGAAATACACCTTTTTGCCGAATAAGTTTAAATCTTTCTTCATCATTGAAAATTTTTTTTATTTCCTTACATTGTTCATCTTTTAAGCTTTCAGAGAGTTTTGATAAAGAATGGGATAGAAATTGAAAAGAATCAATAAACCTTAATGATATATTTTTTTTCTTAGCCTTTTGTGTCTTTTTATCAAAATAGTTATCCACATGAATAAGCTTTTCAAATGAAATATATTTTTCCTTGTTTTGTGCGATAACTGTTAGTTGTTCTTTGTTTAAGCATAATTTTTTAAGAAATAGATGAGAATCATAATTACGCAAATTATGCAATATAACTGGAATAAAGTTAGGTATTCTGTAATTTATGTTGCAGAGTGAATGAGCTGGACCTCTATAAAGACCGGTTATATGACAATGATCTGCAACCCTGTCATTTAAAAGAGGTTTATTACAAATATGACAAACTTTTTCATAGTTATGATAAATTTTGTCCAGTTCGTTCAAAGGGATCATTTTTTTAGGAGCCTTTAAATATTTATTGTATATGTTATACACATCTCTTTCTAAAGAATTTATAAATAATGTATCACAATTTTGACCTCTATATTTTTCAAATTTAGAATAATTATCGTCGAAGGAACATTTAATGTAATAGGCAAATGAATGTGGAATATGTTCATATTGTTTTAAGGTGTATGAAGTATTAGGATTTTTATCAACATTGTCATTATTTAAAGGCTTTAAAATGCATTCAAAATCTGCATACACCACGAAAGGAACTTTCATTTGTTTATGATAATTTACAAATTTCAAAATATTATCATATGAATAGTTTCCAAACTTATCTTTTATTAATTCTTTAGAAGGTAGGTTAATTCGTAAATGATCACAATCATAGCTATTGTGTTGTAATAAATTTTCTTCTGTAGGGAAATATTGTAAACAACCATCGCAAATATATTTTTTTCCGTGATGTTTAGAAATTTGTGCAGAAACTAGTTTTGATAAATCTTTAATATAGCAATAATGAAAAGTTTTTTCATCATCATCACTTATTAACAATAAATTGACATGTTGATTTTTTTTATTCGATGAATAATAAAGTGGACCAATTACTTCATACCCCTTTTTAGGATTTATAATTTCTAATCCATATACATTAATAGTAATGTTATTTTTTTCTTCAAAAATCTTAATGTTCTTTAGCAACATTGGAAATTCTATACCTGACATATCCAAAACAGAAGAGTAGTGTGGGTAGGATGAAGTTTCAAAATCTAATCAGCGTGGTTGGTGAAGAGCAGACACAACTGCCCAGGCGAAGCAAAAGTTGTCATCATTCCTAATGTTGATCACAGCTTGACGTCTCTTGATCTCTTGAGGAAGTTCGATAAAAGATGAGGCTCTCAGCGGATTGTGCTTGTTAACATTAATTTCCAAATGAAGTAAATTCATCAAAGCCCATCCTGCAACGTAAAAATTAAAAAATTACTTTTTTTGTTGCTGTTGTAAAATCGAAAATAAATTCTTTACCTGAATCTCTTTCTGCAAATTCGTCAGCTTTCTGGTCAATAATGGTGCAGATTTGCTCTAACAGTTCTTTTTTCTGATATCCCTGGCAAATGACTTGGAACGGCGCATTAAAAGATTTGACATCATAGCTGTCGCTGCTGGGGTTAAAATAGAAAACGAAATAATAAAATTAATATTGTGCATTTTTATTTAGTTATAGTCAAATTTTGAAAAAAGCAATAGAAATTAATTGACTTTATGAATCCATTTCTTCAAATGAGTCAACTAATTTGTCAAAGGCCTGTTTAACATAATTCACCGTACTTTCGTCTCCCTTTTTAATTGTGATCAAATTAGTTAAATTTTGAATAGCGAAACCCAGACACTTAAGGTTTGCTATTTGTTTTTTATTTTTTTTATTAATTTTAAATTTTTTTTTAATGATAAATAATGGTTTCGAAATTGAATTTTGTTCAACTGGTGAATTATTAGGAGAAATATCCGAAGTTAAATTTGCATCAATTTGTTTTTCTTGCGAATCAGAATTTACAATAGCATATGGTGAATTAATAGAAGATATAGCCGAACTTAAATTTTGATCAATTTGTTTTTCTTGCGAATCAGAATTTACAATATCATATGGTGAATTAGTAGGACAAATAGCCAAACTTAAATTTTGATCAATTTGTTCTTCTTCCGAATCAGAATTTTCACTAAACAAAAAGGGAGAGCAAATTGGTCTCGGAGAATTAATTGGCGAATTTAATGTTAAATAATTTGGATTAGATTTTTGAAAACAAACAATATCCTCATAGCTAGAATTTTGAGTTTCGTCAATGTCATTCAGTTCTTTAAGAGTTTGTTTAGTTTTTGTTGTAATTAAGTCCGTTTTGTTGTCAATAATGTCATTAAGATCGTCAAGAGTTTGTTGTTGAGTAGCTGTAAATAAATATTTTTCGTTGTTGTGTTTGTTGGCATTATTCTGAACTTGGCTATTGTAAATAATTGCATTCAAGTCCTGAATAGTTTGTTGTTGACTAGTTGTAAATACGTCTGTTTCATTGTTTTGTTGGTTTGCAAAATTTTGCATTTGAGTACATGTGTATAAGTCAAAGTCATTGTCAATTATTTTGCTACTCGATGCCAAAAAATTGTCCATTATGAAAAAAATCGTAATAACAAATAAAAATGCCACAAATGTACATAAAAATGTCACCAATATACATATAAGAATTAAATCTTGCCAAATAAAAATGTTAGAAATAAAAATAAAAATTTACCAAATAGACACAATGTAAACACCAGAAAACTCGCGAGCTCTACACAGTGTGAATGCAGAAATCAATTGCATTCGTCTCTTCGCTGAGGCGATTTTATATGCAAAAGTTAATCACATGTGTCCTACTTAAAGTTGAACGACAATCTCTAAAAACCACTTTCCCAAGTCGATCAGCAACCTTACCCCCCCCCTTCCCCCTCCCCCCTTCTTCCCTCCCCCTCCTCCCCCCGGACCCCTGAATTTCCGAGACTCAAATCCCGGTTCCCCAATTTCGGGCTACCCTCTTCAGGTTAAGGTAAGTTAGGTTAGGTTATGTTAGGTTAGGTTATGTTAGGTTAGGTTAGGTTAGGTTAGGTTAGGTTAGATTAAAAAAGAAGAAAAGAAAAAAGGAGAAGGAAAGAAAAAGAAGAAGGAAGGAAAAAGGAGAAGGAAGGAAAAAGGAGAAACATATAAAAAAGAGAAAGAAGGAAGGGAGAGAAAGAAGATAAGGTGAGGGTGAGGGGGGTTTAAGGGGGTCTCCCCCCTTATGGGGGGTTGACGGAGCGGGGAGGGGGGCAAAAAAAAAATCAAATATATCTATCTAAATCTAAAGCTCCTAACGATGGCAGAAAATATGATTGGAAACGCTGACCAAATTGAAGAAAATAATGTGGAGAACGCCGCTCAAATTGAAGAAAGAGAAGAAATTTTTATTAACTTGGAAGGCGATTCCATCACTTATAAACATTCATTTTTGGACAAATCATCTAGGCTTGTTAGAAGATCATTCTTGTTTAACATCGACATTAATTATATTGAGGAGGAAGAAGAAGAGATGGAGGAAGATGAACAGGAAATTGACGAAGAAGTGGACATGCATGGACAACTGCTAAATTTAGGAACCGAGGCTGACGTAAAAGTAAGCAAGTTTAGGGCTAGTGAATTATTTAATAATTTTGAAGAAAAAGATGTATGTGTTATACAAAGCTACTCTAAAATTGAAAGTCGAAGACTAGGAACATTTGCTATTTGCCTTCCTTGTAGTGCAATTCACATGAGATATTTACGGAGAGGGGAGTCCGATCATGTGAGCTGCCACTACAAAAGAGCTTATGTTGTTAGTCCTTCTGATTTACATTGTGCTATTTGTAGGATACATATTTTTTCTACTAATTCCTGAACATGCTTGCTTTTACTGCAATAAAAATGAAAAAAAAGAGATAGAAGATTATGTTGTTAAATATTAATAATAAACATAGTTTGTAAAGGTGATGTGTAGATTATTTCAACAATATTAATTTTAAATATAGGTTATAAACGTAATGGGTAGATAATGTCAAAAATATTAATTTTAAACATAAATTGTAAAGATAATAAGTAGAATACGTCAACAATATTAATTTTAAAAAATGTCAACTGTTACTATAAGCGGTTATATATTTTCAGTGCTATATGCAAAATACTTCTTTTTATTCTAACATCTGACACTGTATTTGTAAATGAAATAGCTAATCATATGTAAAAAAGTGTCGATTATGTCAACTGCCACTAGAAGCACTCATATAACATTTTGTTAACGCTTGTTTCTGTATTCAATTGAGTTTTCTCTTACTTGATGCAAATTATATTAATATTATTAGTATAATTAAAAAGTAGTAGATTAGGCTATGCCGGTCCGACAATCAAAAACGTCATTTTTACATGTAAATTCCCATAAGAAAATTTAAGCTTCCATTTGCAAAAGTGGTGCCATTTTAGGGCGTGGCACTTTTTGTGTAAACCCATAACAATTGTTTTGTTATGTAATGTGAAAATTAGTATGTATTAAAAAACTTGTTAGATCATTGTTGTCGTTTCAATATAGGAAAAGGAAAAAATGTGTGTCAATTATTATATATATTTACATTTACTTTTTTTACAAAATTATTTGTTACCAGAGTTTTCACAAACACAAATTATAAAAAAAATATTATCCTCTTTTTAAAATTACAACAAAATGATGTCTAATTACATCTTTGAAGATTTGTACCAAATAGTAATATCTAGTGCGACATACAGGACAATTGTTTTCCATTATAGAACAACCATTTTCATCATTCCATCTTAAAATACATTTTAAACAAAAAATGTGGGAACATATATTTGGTCTACATGAATCATAATATTCGATTATTTCAAAACAAATAGCACAAAACACTTTTTTCTCTTCACTCTCAGTTTTGTTCAAATTTTTTAAAACAATCCCATTATTTTCTTCTCGAACTAATGGTATATTTTCTTCTTGAACTCCTGGTATAATTTCTTCGAGGCTAATTGTCTGAAGCGGAATGGATCGATTTCTTTCTCCAACTGATTCACTCATTTTATTTTAATATTATTATTAATAGATTTATTCAACAGATTTTTTTCTTTTAACAGTCACTCCTACCTTAACATACTAAAATGATCTTGATGCACCTATTTATAAGACTTAAGAATGCAAAATCAAATGTGGGAGAACAAAGAGAAAAAATTAAAAATATGATGCGAATGAGAATAAAAGGGGAGGAAGTTAAGAATGAGGGACATGAGAGAGAGGAAGAGGAGGAGGAGGAGGCGCTCCCCTATTATAACTACTAATAAAAGTGCTCAGATCGGTAATGAACCTTATGATCACCTTTACATTGATATTTCCCAATTTGATACACATAAATTCTTAACAATAATTGACTGTTTTTCAAAGTTGCCACAAGCCTATCACATATCTTCGGAAACAAGCCCCGATATTGTCGGTAGATTAATTGAATATATTAAACACTAACAACCCAGAAAAAAATGACAATTCAAAAAATCACATCTATAAAAACGCATTAATTAAAGGTATTTGTAAGATTCAATTACATTTTGTTACTCCCCATAATCGGAATTCAAAGAGCTCTTTAGAACGTTTCCATTTAACAATCAGAGAAACGCTACTTTTTATTCTAGAAGAAAAACCTAAAGAGCCTATAGAAAAACTAATGTTACGTGCAATCCTTTCTTATAACAATTTAGTGTATTCAACAACCAAATACACGCCATTCTTAATAAATAATTGATGAAGTTAAATTGTAAAAATCTCCTCGAACTTTCAGTGGAAGAACTACAAATGCAATTTATGACCGAACACCCTGAAAATATAAATTTAATAAATAAATAAATATATGAACAATTAAAAGATTCACAAAATATAACTCCAGAAAAACGTAATAAAAACTTAGCGACCAGAAATCGACATATGTAAATCCGTGCATGTAAAAACACCCATTAGGCAAAAGCGAATGCCTCTGTATAAAACACTTAAAAGGCGTCGTAACTCTTCGCAAAAAGACAAACATTTTCGATATCAAAACTCCCATTCACCCAAGAGGCATTTTAAGAAATCAAGAAAGTTAAAAAAATAATAAAAACATCCTTAGCGAAGACATGAAACAAAACAAAAACGTACTAAAGTCTCTTACAATAACTTTCACATCTTAAATCATGACCAGAGACAAATTAGTAATCGTTTAAACTCATTACGAAGCCAAGAAGTAGGCTTTGCAAACACTTTCTGTCTGTCCGTAATAACTAACAATACTAATCTGGAATTACAAAAGCTTAATGAACTTTTACAGAATTTAGAAATCCTTACTAGTTACGCGAAAGTTCGTGTTATCCATCATTTTAAATTAACGCCCGACTTAAAAGAAATTATTAGTAGCTTCCCTAGTGAGAATTTTATCAAATTTAAAGACTTGGTTAATTATTACGAGATCAAGACAACTCAAGTATTAAAGCAAAATGACTTTATGTAATATGTTTAATAATACACCAATGATATACCCAACACTTTATATATTGTATAAAATATATCCTATCACTATGCTTAACTATACAATTAGCATCCATATATATTACTTAGAAGAGAAGACTCCTACAACACTCCACATAAGTGTCTCCGGATTGAGTCATCTCTGCAAACTAGACGATTTGACGAAGGACAAATCCTGTCTATAGAATACACTAGCAAAAGCCAGAAGCGAGTGTCCCACTCTCGAAATAACCTCTTCTACCAGTACTATAAAAAAAGTACCAGACAAGACTGTGTTTGTTAGTCCTTTAATGAAAGTGAGTGCTAGTTTCTAATTAAACAGGAGTTAATTAACTTCCCTTTTTTAATATATCTTTATGATTGTAAAATAGAAATTAGTAACCTTTCATTTAATAGAGATTTAAACAAAAATGTTAATTTTCGGTTCAAACTACCAGTGCTTAAGTTTAATTTAAATTCTACTTCTAAAAAAGCAGTCATTTTAAAAAAAATAGGTCATTATGTAATAAAACAGGCTCAGCATTTAGTTGGCCAAAGAACTCACAAATTAGAAGAACTAAAATTTGTATCATAATCCAATCATGCTTAGGATATTGATGACTTTATTTATTTTATATTATAAATACAATTTCGAGAAAATTCCTGCTAAAGATACTGAACTGCATCTTGTAAAAGATTCAGAAAACAGTGATAAACTCATATTTTCTGAAACTTAACAAAGGAGAAATTATGTATCTTTTATTTTGAAACTATTATACACAGTCCTCAACGACGTTTGCTGTTTAGATTAGAGTTTCATATAAGCTCCTCGATGCGTAATTAAGGGTCAGTCTGATTTAACACGACTTTCGAGTATTTAAATATATTATAATTTTGGAATCTGACCGATATTGTATTCAATTTGCTTTTTAAATTGGTCCCTGATATCTGATCCCTGATATTTTTTTCCAATATATCTGCTTGCATAAGCGTTTCGTTTTTCGAAATTTATCTCGTTAATAAAATAATATTTATTTAGATAACGATTACAAGGCCCAAGAAGAGAAATTCTCCTTTTTTGGTTTTAGTCCACTATTTGAGACATGTTTAGATATTTTTATTACTTGGCAGCGGAGTTTTGGTATGCCAGAAAAGCAATAAATGTATATATAGTATCATCCACCTTACAATGCATTCTCTTTTGGTAGTTGTTTTTTGTTTAATTCAAATGACACAGAATTTTGAAATTAGTTTCCCTGATCTTTCACTAATTCAAATCATTGTTTGCATATGTAATGTAATTATTTTATAGAGACTACACATTTGCATTCGAAGGTTCATTTACTCATATTAAAAACTGAAGAAGTAATGAATACAAGTCTGCCTTGTAAGCAATCTATTTTCCGGAGTTAGCCCATCAATAACCGTAAAGCAATTTAGAATTTATTTAGTATGCTAGTGTTTAGAGAACATATGTCAAATAAATCACTTCCATAATATTTATAAATAGAAGAGCAGAAAGTGTTCGAACTTATAACCGCATTAACTGAGGTAAACTTGCAAAATATATAGGGATTAGGTACCGATCAACGCGAATAGCGAAGTTATGCCGATTATTGCGAGCTTCAAGGTTTTACTGACGCGGATATCCGTTGATACAAAAGTTTTTTTTCTAGATCGTTTTACAGATTTAAACCAATCCTGAAAACTTTATAACATATTTAAGTAGTGAATTGCTATCACAGAATTGACATTTATATCTAGATAGAGACTGTGTCTTCATCCGAGATTGCGTTCCATCCCTTGAAGCCATTAGAAACATTTTTAAAGCATACTTTTTACTTTCCTCGTAAGAAGGAAGAAATGTAATCGTGTGTAAACCACCACAGATTTTTATGGATCTTTCTGTCTTAGAGTCCCTAGATCCCGAAACACATGTTCTTATATTTTTTTCGGTCTGTCGGTTCCTTTGTGAGACATCGCTCAAAAACTACTTATTCGATATCAGATCATATGGGGATGGCATGGTAACATTTTGGTTAAATTGTACTTACTTATCGAATGCACCTTAAATTTTGCAGAAAATTAGATGAAAAAAAAGGTTAAATATTCGATAAAATTCCATTTCCTGGACCTTTTTATGGGAAAAATAATAAATTACATGATTTACTTTTTATAGATTATAAAATAAAGTTATGAAAAAAAGACAATATGAAAATATTTATTTAAAATATATTTAATAAATCAGTAGATTTCCTTGACCCAGATCTTCCCGTCTTATGATTTTTTCCATTTGTTAGAAATTGTGAAGTGTAACCCAATTTAGTTCAGCCCAGAGTCACAGTATATATGTGTTACATATACTGCCTTTTCAAACATTTTTATTGGGCGCCATTTTGTTCCGTCATATTCAATTCCTACCATTATATTACCAATTTCTTTACCAGTACCGTACCAGTTTATCCCATTTTCACATTTAATTTTTCTGCAAAATTCAGTTGAACAAAATGTTTTTTTTTTAATTTTTTAAAAATTTTATTTGGCCGGAATTTTAAATTCGTACCATAGCTTTACAACTTTATTTCTATATCACACTAAATTCTTGCATACAAATTGAAATTAATTTAATAAGTGGTATTTGCACGCTGATTTTTTTAAATAATTTATTAAGCTGCTATTTTGTTGCAAAATTTGAGGTTAATTTGAAATTATCTTATTTAGTAATAATGTTTTTAACGTTGTCCGCCATATGGGATTTTTATCAAAAAATTACCCGGTCATCCCCATATGACCCTTAATTTGGTAAGTAGTTTTTAAGCCGTGTCCCGAACTGACAGACAGACAGACTGACGGAACTGATAAAACATATTTTCTGGCATCTGGGGACGCTAAACGATCTAACATCTGACTTCTTTACCGATTCTCAATTGTATATAATCAAAAATTATCATTTGATGTATTCTTTGTATCGATCAAGACTATTAATAATTAATGGACCTATTTTTTTATCGTAACCCGGTATTTAGATCTATGGTAGTTTCAGAATTTTATCGACTAATCTGGCTTTATTTAATTAGATTTTCTTTTATTGTAAACTTATTTACTGGTTATTCTCACCTCACTGCTACACTGCTAATTTCTCCAAATTTAGCAATCGGAAACAAGATTCCGAGTTTAGACAATTTTAATTTGCTGTTGTCACGCAATGACGAGACTTTCCAACTTTAAACCACTTCTTATTATTCATTTCACATTGTTTGCGTGGACAAAGAAAGACATCATTTTTGTCAAGGTGAACCTAGTATAGACAATACTTTGATATATATATATATATATATATATATATATATATATATATATATATATATATATATATATATATGTATATATATACATATATGAATTATTTGTCTCCTTAATGTTTCGCGCTTCATAGAGAGCTTTTTCAAAAGGGTATTATTGGCCTACAATAAATACAAAACTATAAAACATCGATAGACACACTAAAAACTATTACAATAAAATGTTAAAATAGGACGTTACAATTTTTAAAACTCCAGTTTGAAATTAATGTTAAAATCATGTGAAAATACATTAGTATACGCACCTTGGAAATAAAAACAACTCACTGCACTGTAGTCGCAATGATGTTTCAGTTGTGACTTGTGGAAACTAAATAAATACTACCGATATATTTTTTTTTGTTTTTGGCTGAAAGCGATTATTTAGAATAACAATGTTTACATTATTTATATTGGTGTAAAATCAAATTGATATTATAGAAATTATATTTATGATGGTGTAGTATAAAGTATATATGTAAAATACTAAAGTAAAAAATTAAAATATCAAACCGTGGTAAATCTGACTCAGTTTCTTGACAACTTGTTTATCATTTACGCAATGTTTTTCTTTTTTGATATCAAACATTTCCTTAATGATTAATTTTTGATAGTTAGTATCTTTATTCAAAAGTCGTGTGTCAGAAAAATTAAACTCGTGATTTTCTGATTTTTCATGTTCATGAAACTGTGTACATGTATACTTGTGGCCGTTTATTTTGTTCTCTAGGTATTGTATGGTCATGCCAATGTATTTCATGGGACAATTCATACATGGTACCGCATATATTAAGTTTGATTGTTTTTTTACTGGTATTTTACTTTTGAGAGGTGTAAATAGGGAGCCTAATAAATTATTGGATTTGTGACAAACAATTATGTTGTGTTTGGCTAGAAGGTATTTAATTTTTTCAGACAGTTCATTTATATATGGTAATGATATACAATCTTCCAATTGCAGAGTATATTTCTGGTATTGAGTCAGCTATTAATAACAAGCCAGATGACGAAAAGGGCGGTATTAGATCTAATATAGTTAATATTATTACTAATTACAAAATAAAAATATGTCACAAAAATCAAAAACTAACAATTTTCAAAAGAAAATTCAAAAGCATCTGAATAGAGCCAAACAATTCGTTAAAGATAACTCACAAATTATTATACTCAAACCAGATAAAAGTAGTAAAACCGTAGTAATGAATACAGCAGAATATATCTCAAAAATGAATACACTCCTTAGTGATACTAACACGTACAAAAAAATGAAAATAAGACCCCACAAAAACTTTTCAAAATAAAAATAACAACTTAATAAAAAAGCTTTTGGGAGAAAAACTGATATCTGACAGGGAGGCCAAATGGTTATCTATTCACAATACAGATGCACCAAAAATATATGGGTTACCTAAATTACACAAACCTGATATGCCCTTAAGGCCAATAGTTTCGTCCATTCAGTCACCGTTTTATAAATCGTCAAAATATTTATCAAACGGCCTTTCAAAAAAAACTGGGAACAATAATTATTTTATTAAAGACTCTTTTACATTTAAACAATTTATCGACCAAAAATGTAATACCTCAAAATCATAAATTAATTTCGTTAGACGTGGTATCCTTATACACTAACATTCCTAATGAAATTGTAGAAAGAATATTAAAAGAAAAATGGAATCAGTTAAAAGAGCATACGACCTTAACATGCAAGCAATTTATAAACTGTGTAAACATCACTTTAAATAATAACTACTTTCAATATAAAGATCATTTTTATCAACAGTTAGACGGTTGTGTAATGGGCTCCCCAATATCTTCAACTATTGCCCAAATAGTTATGGAATACGCGAAAGAAAAAATCATAAAAAGTTTAGATTTTGAAGTAAGTGTTTTTAAAAGATACGTAGATGAATGTTTGACCTCCGTGTCAGAAAATAGAATTAATGATTTATTACAAGCCTTCAATAACTTTCACCCAAAACTGCAATTCATCGTCGAAATTGAAAAAAATGATTGCATAAACTTTTTAGATTTAACTATAATTCGAAACAAAAATAATAATAAACTCGAAACTAAATGGTATACGAAACAGACATGGTCTAATAGATAATTCTAATAGTCAAAAAAATAGTGTTGTGGTTGGATTAGCTGACTGCGCCATATTGTTAACGTCTCCAAAATATCGCGCTAAACATTAAAAAAGGTAAGACAAACTTTAATTGAAAATAATTTCCCACTTAAATTAATCAACCGAATTATCAAACAAAGGACATACCTATATTACAATAAATTAAATGAAGAGAATAATCCAACAAAAAAATAAAAATAAAAACAAATCTTATATATCATTACCATATATAAATGTACTGTCTGAAAAAATTAAATACGCTCTAGCCAAACAAAACATAATTGTTTGTCACAAATCCAATAATTTATTAGGCTCCTTATTCACAACTTTCAAAAGTAAAATACCAGTAAAAAAACTATCAAACTTAATATATGCGGTACCATGTATGAATTGTCCCATGAAATACATTGGCATGACCACACAATACCTAGAGAACAGAATAAACGGCCACAAGTACACAAAAAATGCGTCCACTGCCCTTCATGAACACGAAAAATCAGAAAATCACGAGTTTCATTTTTCTGACACACGACTTTTGAATAAAGATACTAACTATCAAAAATTAATCATTAAGGAAATGTTTCATATCAAAAAAGAAAAACAATCAGACTTAATATATGCGGTACCATGTATGAATTGTCACATGAAATACATTGGCATGTCCACAAAATACCTAGAGAACAGAATAACCGGCCATAAGTACACAAAAAATACGTCCACTGCCCTTCATGAACACGAAAAATCAGAAAATCACGAGTTTAATTTTTCTGAAACACGACTTTTGAATAAAGATACTAACTATCAAAAATTAATCATTAAGGAGATGTTTCATATCAAAAAAGAAAAACATTCCGTAAATGATAAACAAGATGTCAAGAAACTGAGTCAGATTTACCACGGTTTGATATTTTAAATTTTTAATTAAGAATTTTACATATATACTCTATACTACACCATCATAAATATAATTTCTATAATATCAACTTGATTTTACACCAATATAAATAATGTAAACATTGTTATTCTAAATAATCGCTTTCAGCCAAAAACAAAAAAAACATATCGGTAGTATTTATTTAGTTTCCACAAGTCACAATTGAAACATCATTGCTACTATAATGCATTGAGTTGTTTTTATTTCCAAGGTGCGTATACCAATGTATAAAAATTGTAACGTCTTATTTTAACATTTTATTATAATAGTTTTTAGTGTGTCAATCGATGTTTTATAGTTTTGTATTTATTGTAGGCCAATAATATCCTTTTGAAAAAGCTCTCTATGAAGCGCTAAACGTTAAGGAAATAAGTAATTCTTTTAAGAAAATAAACCAATACCCAAGAATTTTTAACAAAATAATATTAGACATGGTTTAAGAAAACGCAAAAAAATATATATATATATATATATATATATATATATATATATATATATATATATATATATATATATATATATATATATATATATATATATATATATATATATATATATATATATATATATATATATATATATATATATATATATTGATTCGTAGTCCTGCACGGATGGAAAAATTTGATGTTTTCATCCCGGGTGTTCATCTCGTTGTGAAAAGAACAATTTTGCTGACGTTTCGCCAAAATCGCATTTGGTATTTTCGAAGCTTTCTATTTAGCGTCCGATTGAAGACTGAAAGTGTTAGTAACAGCGGAGCTTCCTTTTATACCTCCACCCTCGGCCGAAGGTTATATCTAAGCGGTTGTTTATATTTTCGGGACGTTGTTGTTGGACTAATGCCGCTTGATTTTCTGTGGTTTTTGGTTTATACATGATTGATTTCTATACTGCTGGTAACATTAATGATTCGTCCCTTTTATTTAAATTACCTTGTTTTTCTATTTCTATGGCTTCTCGGATTATTCTGTTCCGATAATGCTCTATATTGGCAATCTCCTTACACCCTTCGAAGTTTCTTTTGTGGCCTGTTTCCTAATGATGTAAAAATAAAGCAGATGTTGTTTGTTTATTTCTGATGCTGAGTTTATGTTCTACTACTCTTGCTGATATTCGTCTGTTTATTTGCCCAACATACAACTTTTCACAGTCCTGGCACGAGATTCTATATACTCCGTGGTTTTCCAATTTTGTTTTATCTTTTGGATTTCCAAGTTGTTTACCTATGGTTGTTTGTGGGTTATGAATTTTTTGTATACTGTGTTTTCGAAGAATTCTGCCAATACGGTCTGTGGTACCTTTTTCATATGGTAGGACTACTTGTTGTCTTCCGGGTTCATAATCTTTGCTGTTTCGGGAACCCTGTTTATTAATGGCTTTATCTATGGCATGCGGATCTAGATATGAGGGTATTGGCCACAACTTGTATTTGTGCTGGATGGTGATGTGATCCAGCATTCTAATATCTGTCACTATGTGTTGGTTTTATATAAACGTTATATTCAATGTGTCCATTGTCTATATATATATATATATATATATATATATATATATATATATATATATATATATATATATTTCAGCAAAGTTTTCTTGGGAATTTTGGTTCAGTAAAATAAACTGCGAGGCAGTGGGCAGTTACATAATTTTATTTTTTTTTCCAGGACGTTTCGTTGACTTCCGTACAACTTTTTCAACTGGTTTATAACGTGTCTAAAAGTAAAATTGACCTTAAATAAATATATACGATTTACAAAAAATAAACTTACCATCAGAAACAAAGACAAAATGCATTAAATGCGATAACAAATTGGGTAACACATATGAGACATATAACACGTAGCTGATCATGAATAATCATATATATATATATATATATATATATATATATATATATATATATATATATATATATATATATATATATATATATATATATATATATATATATATATAAATATATATTTTTCTCTTCTTGAACCTTACAATTTATAAATATCAAGTATTTTCTTGAGATTAGGTTCGTGGATTGAAACAAAAAAACTTTAATTGACGTTTCGCCTGTCCATTTCAGGCTTTTTCAAAATATTTATTTCTGCACATCTAAAAATTAAATACAGAAAGTGTATATATGCAAGTTAAAAAATAAAAACAATTAGGTATAACGGAACGCATTAAAATTATTAAAACATTTATTTAAAATAGTACAGTACATACCTTCAGAAAGATGTTATTTTGCCTCGCTTGCCGGTGTGGAGCTAAGTGATACACTGGTTAAAGAATTCTATTGTTTTTTTTATATATATCATTTAGTTTTTTTTGATTATATTTACATTGTAGACACTATTGGTGGATACGGGTTGTTTCAAAAGTATTTGTGTGAGTCTGGCAGTATACAGTATGTATTTATGATTGATGGAAATAGTTTATAACAATTGAATTAAATTAGACTGTGATATATTTGGCTGAGATTGTCAATGTCTTTCCGATCGTTTACTATATTTTTTTCTTCTTTTATCTCGACCATTTCTTTGAATGTCAGTTTATGGTAATGTTGTTCTTTTGATAAGACCGTTGTACCCGAAAAATCAAATTCATGTTTCATATCTCTTTCGTGTTTATGTAGTGCTGTGGAAACATTTTTTGTATATTTATGCCCATTTAGTCTATTTGATAGGTATTGTGTGGTCATGCCTATATATTTTTTGAGGCAGTTTAGGCAGGGAATGTTGTAAACTACGTTTGATTGTTTTTTAATTGGTGTCTGACTTTTTAGTGGTGTATACAAAGATTTAAGGGTATTGTTAGATTTGTGGCATACGGTTATATCGTGTTTACCGAGAATGTGTTTAATCTTTTCAGAAAGACCTTTAGTGTATGGCAAAGATATGTATGTAGTTGTTTTATTGTTGTCACGATTATTTGCAATATGTTTTGTGCCATTGTATAATTTATGGGTTCTTCGCTTTATAATTCGTTCGATGGCTTTTAATGGGAAATGATTTTTTAAGAGAGTGTTTTTAACTTTATTTAGGATGTCAACTCGGTATATAGGTGATGTTAGAGTTAGTGCACGATCAACTAATCCTATCATCATTTTGACATTTTGGATGACTGGAATTATAATTAATGTAGCGGGAGGGCCAGGTTTTTTTGGTGTACCACTTAGTTTTAATGCCTTTTGTTTTGTGGTCTCTTATTAATGTTAAATCCAAAAAGTTTATAGCGCTATCATTTTATATTTCGGAAGCAAACTGCAATTTTGGATGAAAATTGTTAAAGAGGGAGATAATTTCCGTTGTTTTATTTTTTGGTGTTGCTAATAAACAATCATCCACGTACCTTTTAAAAAATAATATTGGTACATTGGCTTTTTGTAACACTGTCTCTTCTAGATATCCCATTACTATTTGGGCTGCGGTGGAAGAGATGGGTGAACCCATCGCACATCCGTCAAGTTGTTGGTAGTAATTATCTTTGTTTTGGAAATAGTTGTTTGAAAGAATGAGGTCTATCCCTTCTATGAATTCTGTGCAAGTGAGTGTTGTGTGATTCTTTATCTGATTCGATTTTTCTTTAATGATTTGTTTTAAAAGTTTAGTCGGAATGTTTGTAAATAAGGATATTACGTCTAGAGAGATGAGTTGGAAATTATTTGGTATTTTAAGAGTGTCTGTAAACTTTTTAAATTCAAACGAATCCTTAATGTAATAATCATTTCTGCCTGTAATTTTTGATAAGCAATTTGATAAAAAACTTGAAAGTAAAATGGTAACTGAATATAGGAAACAATAGGACTCATAGGAATGCCGGGTTTGTGAAGTTTAGGCATTCCATTGAATTTTGAACAAAATTATGTATTTTTAATGATTTGGCTTCTTTTTCGGATATGTGATTACGTTTTAACAGTTTTTCTTTGAACGAGTTATTTTTGGATTGAAAAGATTTCGTCGAATCAAATCTCATTTTTTTATATGTGTTTTTGTCATCAAGAAGTTCATTAATTTTGTTGTTGTAATCAATGATATTCATTATTACAGTCTTGTTACTTTTGTATGGCTTTAAGACTGTTACCTGTCGATTTGTTTTTAAAAAATATTTACAATTTTTTGCTTGCTTTGACAGTTTTTTCTGAGTTTTGTTTTGCTGTATTTTTTTGTGTCTTATTTTAATTTTATGGTTGGTAATGACATTAACAATCTCTGACCGGATACTATCTTTTTGCTCAGATGGTTTATTGTAAATAGCTGACTCGATAGAAGCAATGTAATCTATTGTTGGTAAATTGCATTCTTCACTAACAGGTAGAGAAAATTTTTCACCTAGTGCAAATGTTTCTGCAATTTCGTTTGGGATATGCGTATCTGAGATGTTTTCTAGCCAGTTATTGGTATCGATATTTTCGTTGTTGGTTTGTATAGTTTTATATAAATTATTAAATTTATTATTATTTTTTTGTTTGACTCGTTTGAAAATAGTTTCTGCTTTTTGTTGTTCAAGTTTTAGGAATGTATCCACAGTTTTGTGTGGTAGGATATTTTTATCATTTTGTAAACTTTTACTAAGGTTATTAATAGATTTTGTTGTTTCTGTAATTAGGAGATTCAGTAAAAATACTGAATTTAGTATTATTAATGACATCGAAAAATTTGTTCTCAAGGTACTTACTTGTAAAACATATATGTGTAGTATGTAAATTTAAAAATTTTGGAAAAATATTTGTACTTTTGCATCTCAATAAAAATATTCGTCTATTTTTCTGATTAGCAATCTTCTTGTATGTTCTTGAGATATGCTTCGGACAAGTTGTTGTTTCTGAACCATAGGAATTTGTTATTCCTTCAAAAAACTTTCTTTTTGTGTTATAGCAACTTTCACCCTTGCCAATATACATATATATATATATATATATATATATATATATATATATATATATATATATATATATATATATTTATATTTCTCTTCTTGAACCTTACAATTTATAAATATCAAGTACTTTCCTGGGATTAGGTTCGTGGATTGAAACAAAAAAACTTTAATTGATGTCTCGCCTGTCCATTTCAGGGTTTTTCAAAATATTTATTTCTGCACATCTAAAAATTAAATACAGAAAGTGTATATATGCAAGTTAAAAAATAAAAACATTTAGGTATAACGGCACGCATTGAAAAAGCCTGAAATGGACAGGCGAAACGTCAATTAAAGTTGCCATCTTTATAGATAAATAGCTAAAATCTACCGCCCACTAGCGGTAATAAACATACAAATATGGAATCAGAATAACGGAATGTTTACTGAATAGTGTTTCTCAATTAGGTAATATTTTTTCTAGAAAAATATAACCTGACCTGAAAGTGGTATTAATGCGAGAAGAAATGTTTTAGTTGCAAGATAAAATTCATTATGTATTTTTGTTACTGTGTTAAATAAACGTAAATCAGTTTTTTACTCACACAAATCTTACAAAATTTTTAAATTTTATAAAAAACAATATAAGAACTAAAATTAGCTAGATTTCTATACAACTAATATTGAAATAAGCTAAAAAACAGTTTCAATATGACAAATTATTTAAACACACAAATGACCTATCATGCCTATTAATTTTAAATAATAAGAATGTGAAGATGATATAAACTGTTAGTTTATATCATCAGCCAGTTTATATCATCTGCTGATGATCAGAACGTATCAAGTTGTGTTGTAGACTGGTTAAAATTCTTGTATTTTGATCTATCTTCCACCACAGGTTCCAGTGTTAGGAAATAAGAATGTTGTTTGTGTCAGAAATAAAAAATTACACTTTCTCTCAAAAATGGCAATGCAACGAAACTACAGTATTAGCTTTAAATTATAAAAAAATCTGTGTTAAACAGACTTATATATATTTGTTTAAAAAGTTTTAATGCCACAAAAACAGCTTATATAGATTACTTTCCACACTATAATTTATTTTTATTCTAGTACTTTACTCATCATTTTCTTCCTTCAACCCTAAGACTAATTAAAACTCTAAGCTCCAAATCACAATAAAAATAAAAAAATATTTGAATAAATCAACATTATTGTTCCTATAAGCAAAATCAAAATATTTTTCGAGTCGATGATCAAATAACTGAGAAAACAACGCGGTAGAATTTTTTTATGTTATGTGGCAAGAGTGGCAAGATGGAAATAATAGAGCCTGAATTATAACTAAAATAGGTAAGACTCTCAGTAGATATCAAATACGGGAACTGATTCACCCCCCACCACTACTCCTGACCTTGAGAGCCCAGGTGTGCTGTGTAGTTTGGCCTTGAGGCGATGTGACGTCATATGACCTTGAGCGCGCATCACGCTTTTTCGATACTTGTCCATGACGTTGAGAGGCCAGGTGTGCTGGGTAGTTTGGCCTTGAGAGGATGTGACGTCATGCGACCTTGAGTGTTATCTATTAAAACCAAGGCAGACGCCATTCAAAGCTAAAAAGAGGTACACTGTTTGTGCGGTCACAAGTGATTTCATCATTAAAAAGTTATTGTGTGGTGTATTCTGATTCAATTTTTTAAATTTACGGTAATACTGTGTTTTTATATTAAATCTTTTACATTTTTTCAACAATGAGTGCAAAATTAAACTTGGGTGAAATTAACGAAATGCTTAATAAGGATATAGATTTTGTTGAACAAAGAAAATTTTCATCATTAACAATTGGGAAAGTTTTTATAGTTCAAAATATTGCTTTAAAGATGACACGGTTTGGCAAAGCTTTTCATGCAACATTGTACGACAAAACGCATGATAAAACATTTCAAACTTTTTTACCAAAGCATGTTGTCGAAACCATTTCTGAAGACGTTATCGAAATTATAAATAAGTCGGGTGGGATGTATACTTTAACTTATTTGGGGCAGAGCTTGCGAGTAATTTCAGGCACTAATACTAGTAGATCAATATTTAAATTTGGGTGTTTAGAATAAGCAAAATTTAGAGATATTTACTTATTTGGTATTATTTTCATCTTTTAATTTTGGTGCTTAATAGAATAAACAAAATTTAGAACTATCTACTTAATTTGGTATTATTTTCGTCTTTTAATTTGGGTTCTTAATTGGGTGTTTGGGATAATTAACAATTTGGTAATTATTTTACAAATCAGAATACACAGACATTTTAATAATTAGTGTTTGAAAGATGTGTGACAGCAATAGTACCATCAAACCAATTGAAGACCTTGATTCTCACATTATGTATTTGTCGCATAAGTTAAGAAATGCGGCACAAGAGATATTACATTTTGCAACCTATGATGGGTCGGCGGTTGAATCAACAGTCAGTCAATATAGAAAGTACATGAAAGATGTAATTAATTTCATGTCAGGCGCTCATTTGTGTGAAAGATACCTGTATGGTTCCATCAACTTAGACGAGTTTTGCGTGGAAATGATCGACGAAGGTCTTCAAAGCTATGTTGTCGAAATACCAAATTTACCCAAGGAATTGTTATCAAAGTATGGTTTGGTCTCAGCGGAAAACATCAATGAAGTCGTGAAAAATGGTGCAGATATTTTGGACCGTGTAGACAATACCGCAGATGATACTGAAGAATGGGAGAAGATGGATGTTGACGATATAGAGAATGAAAACTGTGAAAAACAAATAGGAATGTAAACAATTATATGTATCATGCAAAAATAATTTTGTAAATAAATAATCATTTTATTAATGTATTTGTGTTATTTGTTTATTCTTAAATTCTCCGAGAAAATAACACCCAAATCCTATTCACATGCATTCTGTGTGTCCTTGTAAACGCAACCTTGAAAAATCTATATGTACACGCCCCCAAACGAATGTACACGCCTCATAACTGTGTGACGTTGCAAACACAACCTTGAACAATCTGTATATATACACGCACTTAAACAAGCAAATTATTAGTTCGTCTTCATCGTTATTTAGCTACGTGTAATAAAAAAGAAGTTTAAAATGTCTCATTGTCAATCTCAATCTAGTTCCACAAAGAATGCAGTACCAGAAAAGCCGATAGCGATTGTCCAGCCATTTTCGATAAATGGGATGCAGAGGTGTGCTATGTGTGAGCACTATGATGTGCTAGTTGGAACGAGGGGTCTTTGTAATTGGTGCAATAATTTTGTGATGTATGAGCAAATAACATCGCCAACTTCGTCACCACCCAGTGCTAGGAGAAGGCTTAATACGCCACCGCAAGAGGATACAACAGCAACCACCCCAGCTGATCCATCTCCGCACATTTCGCAGACAGCAGGACCATCGGGGATTTTGCAGGTCCCCGATCAAGCTGGCCCTTCTGACATTTTGCGGTCTCCATCGCCGCAGTTTAGTCAAGAAGGGCAGCAAT
Organism: Kuschelorhynchus macadamiae; assembly: GCA_030620095.1. Taxonomy (NCBI): domain Eukaryota; kingdom Metazoa; phylum Arthropoda; class Insecta; order Coleoptera; family Curculionidae; genus Kuschelorhynchus; species Kuschelorhynchus macadamiae. Next base: position 109,272 of record JAUTXW010004723.1, read on the forward strand.
GGGCGGTTGCGGCTTCTCCATCTTCTTCTTCTTCCACAGCATCCAACCTAGAGGCCCCCCTAGACACGTCTGACGAAGAGGACTTTTTTGGGGACTTTGGGGAAGAAGATGAAGATTTGGAAGACATTGTTAGACATATATGTCTAACAAAAGAGGAAATGAGGGTGTTTGGGTTTGAACCATAAGTTTTTTTAAATAAATAGTTTTAGGAATTTGTAAATAAATAGTTTTAGGAATTTGTAAATAAATAGTTTTAGGAATTTGTAAATATTTAGTATTAGGTAAAAAATAAATTATTATTATTATTATTACCTTTCTTTTATTTCTATTATTTTTAACAGTTTTCAGATATAAATTCAAACATTTTTAAATTTTACATCAGTTCTATGTAAGCATGGGTAGAATTAACATTACAATTGATAAATTTGGTCGTCAAAAAGCTAATAAAAAAATAGTAGTATACAATCCTCCAGGAATAGGTTTTAAGTTGAATGTTGATCATCAATACGACATTCAAGGAAAATCTTTAACTAACATAGCAGATCCTTCACAAGGTAGTGATACTGTAACCCGAGAATATTTCCTTAAAGAAATTCAAAAACTTCGGATATTACTGGTTGAATTATTAAATCAAACTTATTTTAAAATTAGTGAAATACTTAGTGTTATTAAATCGGAAATAGAATTTGCATATGTGTACTCGATAATAGAAAAAAGAGAAGTAATATTATCCAACCTTGAGCAAAATGTTGATCGTTTAATTAGAGAAACTCATAGATCTGGGATACATTCAAGGAAAATATCTAACTATGATAATAGAAAACTATTTAACATGATACTAGAAACAAGTGATGTCATATTATCGAACCTTAATGAAAATATGTAAGCAACGTCGCAGAGACTACAAGTTTTATTTTATACCTTATAATGCTGCACTTTGGTGAAAAAAAATAGTTTTAGATAAACATGGGTCGTGGTAACAACACAATTGATAAATTTGGACGTCAAAAGCCTGGTGAAAAAGTGCATTTATTGAGGGGATCACCAGGAATTGGATTTAAGCTTACGCCGGACGGTCAATATGACATGCGGGGAAAATCTTTAACCAATGTCGCCCCACCGACTAAGGGTAGTGATGCTGTTACCCAGGATTATGCGCTTAAAGAAATTCATCGATTACGCGTACAAATAGCAGATATACTGAATACAGATCTACTTAATAAGGTTCGTGTCGATATAAAGCAGCTTGAAGCGAAAATTGTTAATATTGAAACAATAAAAATGGATGTACTCGGGAGAATTGAAAAACATGAAATCAGAATGAGCGATTTGGAGAAAAAAGTGGTCAAAGCATATAATGGAATAATGTATGAGAAATAATTAATATAGCCCCAGCTTGATGAGGATTACTCATATATGAAGATAATATCAAGATTGCTGATTGGTATAAATATAATCAAGAATGATGATTGTTGTGAATAAACCTAGTTTATAATTGTAATAAACACATATTTAAATAAAACAAAGTTGAAGTTCATTGGGTATTTATTTTAATAGTAACCTTAACCAATATACATATTTAGATAGGTTTGAATGTATTACAACATATAATATTTTAAACAATATCTGTCTCATCAATCCAAGAATTAAATTGATCTGAAAATCCTAACCATTTTACAAATAATTGATTAATATTATTTTTCTTGCGGCGACGAAGTACTTTTTCCACTAAATATACATTCGGACTACTTGTTTTTTGCAGCTCAGCTTCATAAAAACATCCTTTTATAGGTTGACCTTCTATTGATTCCAATAGGTATGTTGGTGGATTGGTAATGTTAACTTTTGCGATTTTAAACTGTTCCGTGGACCATGAGGGCGTATATCCTTTATCAAAGACACTTTTGTGTTTGCTTATACGAACTATATCGTCCAAACGAAATTTAAACTTTTTGGGTACTATTTTTATCCAATTGTATGCGTTAATGCGTGTGGTTGATTTAACGTTTATAGGTTTCATACCAATAGTACGATGCTCTGTGTTATTATAGGTTTTCGTTATGACTGGTAAAAGTTGTATCCATTTGTAGGAACCTCTAGCTGAAAACTCCTTATAGAGATAATTTTTGAGTGTACGTATGACTCGTTCAACTATCGCAGCTTTTTTGGTGCTGTACGTCGAATAATGATTAATGTTATATTCCTCAACAAGATTTTGGAATATGTTATTAAAAAATTCTTTTCCCTGATCGGTTTGTAGATTTATTGGTGTATATCTTGCTTCTTTAAAAATGTCTTTCATTGCTTTAGTGACTTCAGCCCCTGTCTTGTTTCTAATCGCCCTAGTATAGACAAATTTGGAGTAGCAATTTATGCACACCAAGATATAGCGGTATCCATCGTTTTCATTTGCATACTGTTGCATTTTCGCCAAATCTGTTTGCCACAAGTCTTCATATCCTTTAATGATGGTGTGTCTTCTGGGAAAATTTTTTCTTGCTGACCTATGAAGTTCATTGACAATTTTTATTTTTTCTGTGCTAGTAGTCATAGTTCCAACTCACGTCTCTTGAGATACTGATCAAATTATGTGATTACTCAATAAATTATACCTTCCTCACGAAGTTCTTTTATAATTGACATTATTTCATTATCGTGTCCGGTATGACCAGCCATCTTTGAACTCCATAGCAATCGTAATCGTTCTACCAACTCCTTCGGGTTATTCCAATATACGTAGCTAGGAGTTTCCGATAAAACACGTTTTTTTAATGGTAACACTACTTGAGCATATGTTTTTTTACCTGCGATCCCACTCCCCATTCGATTCCCTGTCATTAATGGTTTTATAATCTCTATATATTTTTTCCGCCTGGTTTCCTGTAGTCCCCGCTTCTCGTCATAGCCCTTGTATGCTGCATTTGTCAATCGCAGCATCTTTTTATAGTCTTCTGTCACTTCGGGAGTCATCTTTTCGATATGCTCTAATACCCGCGGATTTTTTAAGAATATCAAATCGTAAAGTTCCGCATTCCCTTCAAAGGTTGCAATATTCTTAGAGTTGTGCCATAGTGTCACTTTACCAGGAGGAAAACGTATTTCCAAATTACCCATAAACTTTTTGTTTTTTACTTTTGATTTATGATGTACTCCATAAACTGTATCGAATTGTGATGGTTTTGTCTTTAAACCGTTCATATATGTATTAATGATAATATCCGGAGATGAGCGATCTTTTAATGTGACAGCTGACATTGTAGATTTGTTTGATGGAGAAGGTGTTGCATAAATTCCATCTAACGTCTCGTTTTTTGGGGTATCTATCGATGTTTCAGCAGTGTACTTGGACCTTTCTGTGATCGGTGTTGATGTTTCTACGGGAAACTCCTCTGACATGAACATGGTTGTTTTATTTAGTGGCTCCTCTATGTATGTGCTTAAACTTTTCGGTTGTGATTGTATATGTTTACGAGACTTTTGTGTTACTGCATCGGATATAGAAGTCAAAGGCTTAGCAATCGGCTCATAAAATTTGTCCAATTCAAATTTATCTTGTACATTAGCAGCTCTAATTTGTTTAAACTTTTTTCGAACGGCATCTGTAACCCCAATCAATTGACGTTTCAGATCTATATCATTATTCATCATGAAGGTGATGTTGCCAGAGTATCACACAACTATGTAATGCGAATTCACTGATCTTACTCTGTGTATATATAGTTATCGAACCCCTTGCGATATCTTCCCGAATTTAAATCGCTATCCTTATCAATAACGAGGAACCCATACTTGTCATTCCAACATTTAGCACACATCTCTTGAAATTGTGTAAAAGTCAGATCTGGCGATACATGATCCGAAAAAATATGTCGTAAATTCATTTCGTCTTGTTTAAACATTATAATTAAATTGGCGTTGTCACGTACTAATTGCTTGGGAACTCGGGAATAGGTTTGTGCTAGGTAGAAACTATCTACATTTTTATCCCATACTAAAATATGATCGTATAACATCCTGTTTTTCACACATTACGTCGTCAAATATGAAAATTGAATTTGGTTTGGCATCGGATGGCTCCACGATATTTGTTGTATCGCTAAAAGTATAATAACCAAGACCCTTAATCGGCGTGAAAATTTTCCTGAGATATTCGTATTTGGGTTGATACAGCGACTTTGAATATACGTAGACATTTTCAAAGCGCAATCCTAACGGGTGTGTAAGCAAGGTAATCATAGCATTGGTTTTTCCACAATTAGAAGGTCCTATTAGCAATCCACGAATTGATAATGGCAACAAAGGACCATGCCGACGTCTCACATTTTTCCCTACATGTCCAGATCCAACCTTCTCATCGAGATTATCTATTTCTAGCTTCTGTTTCAGCTTAACAATACGCATTATAGTGAAAAAAAAAAATTTTATATCGTACACACGGCTTTAACTACTCATTCAGATGCAGACCATCAAACGAAGTGGACGCTCTCGATATTCAAGTAAGACTGGGTGTGGTATAGTGAATTCTATAATTAATAAACTACCGTTTGAGTTACACCTTCCCGGTTATCAATATTGTGGGCCAGGCACCAAACTTACAAAGCGATTAGCGAGAGGTGATTTGGGAATTAACCCATTAGATGCAGCGTGTAAGAAACACGATATAGCATATTCAAAAACCGAAAATAACCTAAGTTCACGCCATCAAGCTGATTACGATCTTGAACAACGTGCTTGGGAGAGAGTAAAATCAAAAGACGCTAGTGCAGGTGAAAAAATATCTGCTTGGTTGGTAACAAATATTATGAAGGCGAAACAACGTTTCGGTATGGGTGTTTCAACGCATTCAGCTAAAATAAAGAGCTCCAAAGGAAAGCGACGACGATTTGTGAAAGGGAAACGTACATGTAAAAACAAAAGAGTGTCCAAGTTTACTTTTGGATCGACATTGCGACAACCCATTCGAGCTGAATTAGCTAAGGCTGGTGGTAAGAAATTTGCTGAAAAAGACATATTTAACGCATCTAGAATAGCAGTGGCTGCGGGAAGGAAATTATTAAAAGCCCGTGGTGGTAAGCGGAAGATACGCATACCTAGAATTATACCTGTTCCAAAGGTTGGTGGCTTATTACCTTTGATACCAATATTTGCTGGGCTCTCAGCATTAGGATCCTTAGCAGGTGGTGTTGCAGCAGCAAAAAATGCCACTACCCAAAAAACTGGTGGTGAGTTACAGCTAAAATCGAATGGAGGTGGAATGTATTTGAAACCATATAGGACAGGTTTAGGGCTTTTTATGAACCATTCAAAAAACTAGTAAAATGCCTTCCTCGAAGGCCATTATCGAATATTGATCTAGAAAGGTATGCATTACAGCTACAAGTACCATACTTTAGAGGTGTATTTATGCGAGATTCACTTCCTCGACGAGGTCCTCGACGTTATGAATCTGGTATTCTTAATTTGGACAGTATAATGGAATTTGGAACACATTGGGTGGCGTATCGAAAGAATGATTCAGAAGTTACATATTACGACAGCTTTGGTGATTTACCACCACCAACTGAACTGGTTCGATATCTGCGAATGGGTGGGGAAGCAGCAAAGGAAATTTACTATACATACGATCGACAACAAAAATTTGGGACAGTCTGGTGCGGTCATTTATGCTTAAAGTTTCTCTCTCAATCGTAAAAGTCAATATGTCTTATACCCCCCAAATGGATCGGGATAGTTATAAAAAGATGGCGTCTTCGTTAAAAGCCTATTACCGTTCCGGTAGTTTATTAAAAATGACTTCCAAAGAGTTAGAAAACATACCCAAGGAGGTAATGATTGCTTGTTCCCCAAATGAAATCGCACTTGTTTGGGATAAATTACCAGAACACATGAAATGTGACATAGACATGTTAAAGTATCAGTATTGTACGGACCATCATAATTACCAGAATCTGAATGGAGATGAATGTGATGGACCAGCGCCTTGGAGATTGTTTTGCTGTTCCTGTAAAATAAGTGATGTAAAAATAACAGAAAAAAATTGGTTTAAAATTTCAAAACCAAGTAAACGGTGTACAACCTATAGCAATATAAACTGCTGTCGACAACAATAAAAGCTAAAAACAGTAGATTTTTTATCAGTCATGTCGTACACATTCACATTAACAGGACGCTCGAGCGTGTTAAGTACAGATTTTTACCCACCATTAGAACTCAGTACAGTCAATAAATATGGGCTTGCACTTGTTGGATTTACACATATAATTCTATTTTTAATATTGATGAAAGCAATAATTCATTTGCATATAAAAAAAAATGACAAAACTTCACCATCTATAAAGTTAACAATTCCCCCCGGAGTATATGAAGTGCACGAGATTGAAAAAGCAATGAAAACTGCCCTACAACTATCCACGAGAGATAATGATGATAAAATATTTTCATTAACACCCAATAATAACACATTGAAATGTGAAATAAAAACAAAATACATTATGGATTTTACAGGAGAAAACTGCATTGGTCGGATGTTGGGATTTTCGTATATTGTTAACAACGGACAACAAAAAACATGAATCAACCTCTCAAGTAGACATTATGAAAGTACGCATAATACGTGTTGATTGTAATATTATCTCTGGAGCATACCTGAACTCACAAGAATGTCATATTTTATTTGAATTTGATATGTTGAACCTGGTTATAAGATAACGAAAGAACCCACAAACCTTATTTATTTGCCGTTGAAGCCTGAAGGACGTCAGTTCATTGACAACATTACTCTACGCATCTTGGACGACAACGGTGATCTTATCGATTTCAACGACGAGAAGATTATTATTAAACTGGAGCTAAAAAAACTAGTCTAACGATGGGTTTTTGTTACAACCGCCGACCGTACATGTTTTCTCCGATATGTCAAACAATAACGAAACCTAATAAAAAGAAACATGTCGCTAAAACAGAGCTCATTCACGATCACGACGTCGGACCAAAAGGATATCAACGTCTCTCTGCCAAAGATCGTAGATTTCTTCAATCCATCGGCTTGAAAGTACGAAGCCAACGAACATGATGACAAGTAGTGAAAAAATTGAGGTTTTTACTGAACCTATTTTCAATAATTCTATCATAAGCCTGCAAGAACATACATATAAACCCTACGGATCACCTAAATTCCAAAATTCCGATGAAATTCGTATCCCAGTTCACTTTCAAGACATAATTTTGGATATATCGGAAAGCTACATATATGTCGAAGGAACATTTAAACCAAAAGACGCTACAAAAAAGTGTTTTTTATCTAATAATTCATTAGCTTTTCTATTTGAGGAAATTCGATATGAGATAGGCGGTGAGAAAGTTGCAGTTGTCAGAAAACCAGGTGTAACTACAGCTCTTAAAACAATGGTTTCCATTGGTAGTACACAGCTGAAACCGCTTCTTACATGCGGATGGGGTCTAAATGAAGAAAACCAACACATTGTGGATACCGCTAGTAATGTATTTTCTGGCAAAGTACCCCTAAAATATCTGATGGGTTTTGCTGAGGATTATACGAAGGGGATTTTTAACATTAAACAGGAATTGATTATAATAATTGCCCGCACTTTTAACAACTTATTGGAGAATTATATTGGAGAAGTTGAAGCCGACTTTAAAATTGACAAACTGGAGTGGAAAATACGTCACATTGTTCCCGAGGATAGACAAAAGCTAAAACTATTATCACGTATTAATAAAGGTGGTAATAATGCAAATATCCGAATGGCTTACCGTATGTGGGATCTTTACGAGCTTCCCGCTCTCCGACAAACTTCATCCGATGTTTGGGCTATAAGAACGAGTACAAGTCTAGAGAAACCTCGTTATTTAATTATCGGATTTCGAATATTTGGAAAAGCGGATAGCTATAAAGAAGATGCGACTGAATTTACAAGCAGTTATTATGGTCGAGAATTTAACGATCCAATGATGGATTTTGGCGAATACATGAAAAATCCGCTGTTTGTTATTGACTGCTCGCATCAGGTGGAAGCTGTAAACTCGTCAACTGTGGATGTCAAGATTGAATTTGAAACACGTAACAGTCGGTTTCCTAAAGACACTAAAGTTTTCGCATTAATAATTCACGATTCTATTTTTAGTTATAATATGTTAAATGGTTCTGCATCAAATAAGCTTGTTTAGTCGTTTAGTTATTTATAATTATTATACTTTATATTTGGCATATATGTTAAAGTATATCTTAGTATATCCATATATTGTTATATAGTTTAGTGTTTTGATATAAAACTTAAAAATATATGTGTAATAGATAGTTTAGCAACTAATGTCAACAATTAAATAATAAAACATATTGCACCAGTTATTTTGAATTTTATTTTAGTCTAAGTTCTAAAAGGTAAATTAATATAAAAATTTGGTTTCCACTCGTCCTTGAATTAAGATCCGACCCGAGAGCATTGCTAATTCCCGACCTTGATGGTGGGTGACGTCATAGGACTTTTCTATTCGTCCTTGAATTAAGATTCGACCCTCCCTGAGAGCGTTGCTATATTCCCCGACCTTGAGGGGATGCGACGTCATAGGACCTTGGGTGCGCAACGGACTACATAATAAGATACAAAGAGTATATATATAAGGTTGACGTTTAAGATTTCTGTTATATTCCAAATCAGTTTGCAAAACGAACATGTCTTCCAGCTCTTCTAACTCTTGGGTATTTGATGTTGAAACAGTGCGGTTAAATAACCGGTCAGATTCGTCTGATTCCGACGACGACGACGAAACAGTTGAAATGGGCCAGAGATTTGTTGTGCAAAATGAATCTTCGTCTGATGAGGAGGGTCAGGAAGAGGAGTCGGCTGAAGCCAGTCTGCCTGACTCATCAAGTTGGTGGAGTCCACCATCACCACGTGGTGAGTTTGATGGTCCAGCCGACAGTAGTTGGTGGGTAGTGCCTGATGTTTCAGAAGATACGCAGGAAGGGAATGCCGACTCCACTACGTGAAGATGCTACTACGGAATGGTGCAAAATGGATGGTGGCGATGTATAGAATGTCAACATTTAATTGTACCATATATATATATATATATATAATTTTATAAATAAATACTGATTTTATTAATGTGTTTGTGTTATTTGTCTAGTTTTTAAAATTATCAATATAAGTATAGAGTATTTTAAAGAAAAAATTAAATATTGATTTGTTTTTTCGATTTTCTCGAAAGTCAACTTTTTTTTTATTTGAAACTTTTTCGTCTCTTGAAAATTTTCAATTTTGGGTGTGCCGATCGTTCAGGTCCGGCTTAGTGTAGATTAGGTTAGGTTAGGTTAGGTTAGGTTGGGTTAGGTTAGGTTAGGTTAGGTTAGGTTAGGTTTGGTTAGGTTAGGTTATGTTAGGTTAGGTTATTGGATTGACACTAATCGCAGATCAAACCAAATTTTTTTTTTTTTTTTTTTTTTTGTTTTTAAAAATTTGTCAGGAGGTGCGGGGGACGTAGCTGAGCAAAAAACGCAATTTTTTTGTCAACTTCGCAAAAGCGTATCTCGGTAACGGCGAAAGATAGACGAACGATAACTTTACCAAACGATGACTTTTTTTTAGGCGAACAACTTTTACATTTAACCCAAGTCGCTATCTCGCACCCCGAGGCTCGGGAATCGCTCAAAACAAAAATGTGCACCAGCGCGTTGACAAAGTCAGGAATGCGTCGGACAATATCGTCACCATTTAACTTTTTGTAGAACTAGACGACCTACGTCCGGCAACACCAAGCGCGCTCCCGTCCGAGCTACCGTTCTCGAGATATAGCGGTTCAAAGTTACACGTAAATCGCGATTTTTCAAGAAACGCGTAAATCGCGACTTCAGAGGTCCGTAACTCTCGAACGGTAACTCCCACGAGGTAGGTCCTGTGGACGTTTTTGTAGAACTCGATTTTAGGAATTTTTTTATCTAAAACTTTTTTCTCTATCTATCACCGTTTTCGATATTATAACGTCCAAAGGTGGTCGGCAAAACGGGCAAAAAACCATTTCGACTTCCTATCTAATTTTTAGGTGCTATTTTAATTGAGCTTAAAGGGAGTTTTCGATGTGTTTATATCTTTTGGGGTCTAAAGATAACATTTTTAATTATATATTCTAAAAATTATTAAAAATTTTATAATTGTTTATGTACGCATTTTCGCAACATTTAATACATTTTCGTTGGAATAAGAGACATATTGGTTTATTAAAACTTTTATTTTCATAATAGGACACACACACAATTTACTGGGTTATATATAGATATGTGACATAATATATTTTTTTCAATTCATCTTATTACTTAAGGACTAAATAATTATTATTATTTCAAATTAATTTCAATACTTATTATTTTTTGTAGTTGTATTGGTTGGTTGTTTTATGATAATTGACTCAATGAATTACCAAATAAAAAAAACGTCTATTATATAACAACCTTAAGCCTTCCCACCAGCGACAAGGTTCAACTACATCGGAAGGGAAACGCCCGCAGTGATGTTCGGTTAAAAACTTAGTACTAAAACATATTTAAAAACTTAAGGACTAAATAATTATTATTATTTTCAAATTAATTTCAATACTTATTATTTTTTGTAGTTGTATTGGTTGGTTGTTTTATGATAATTGACTCAAT